>JAUMJM010000001.1:21167500-21247500 GCA_033558235.1 Neomorphus geoffroyi
TAAGATCGGTCACAAACAATCTAAATTACGACTGATACTAGGCAGATGCAGTGCTGCGCTGTGTTGCTCATCATAAATCTCCTGTTCCTTATATGCAAATTAAACTCCATTTTAAAAGATAATTTTTCACGTGGTGATCTCCTTTATTTGTGAAATGCTAGTGATTCTTAACGTTGGGAGCGCCATCTCGGGAGTGACCGCTGCTGAGGGAGAGGAGAAAAAGAAGGGCTGTTTGTTTGGAATAGTTTGGACACTGGTGCATGGGAAGTTTCAAATAACTTATTAAGTTAGACACAGACCAACACTGCTTGTAGTTTAGTTGTGGCCTTGTTTTCTTCAGCAGCTGCCCGAGCAACTTTAAAGTTCTGTTTTGTTTATATTAAATCTTCAAGGTTCTGTAATTCTTACAACAATAGAACGGAATATAACGAAGCCTTGTAGACTAAAATATTTGTCTTAATCAGCAACACCCCCCCTCCTTCAGCTCTTCATTTAAAACAGCAAGTTTATCTCCCTTCCGTAGTGTGGAAATAGTTGTGTGGGCATTGTGTGCTTTCTGTCTCAAGCAGACACAGTTATGTGAATGGGATATAAAGAGTGTAGGTTGAATTAATTACTGTACAGGTTTTAGTTATCAAGAGGCCCTTGTCTTATGGGAATGAGATCCAAAAATGAAGGAATTTTGTATGTGGGGAAGAGCATTAAGTTTTGTTAATTTTTTAAAAGGAAATTCATGTAATCTGTTTTCGTGGAAAGACATTTAAAATGCTTCTGCGAGTTGTACTGTAAAGGGAAAGCAATGTACGCTAAAAATCAATCTGATTTTTAGTGAATTTGTATGTATCAAACCTGATGTTTCACTTGGTGTGTTTGAGGGGTCTTTCTCAAAAACAACTCCTGCTGAGTTGACTCAAGCTATAAGTTGTACATTCTGAGACACAAGGAGAGAATGGATAGGACTGAGAAGCCCTTAGCAGAACATCAGTCACGTAGGCCAGGTTCTCTTTGGTACAACTTCTTGCTCCTTTGACATCACTGCTTTGCATCACTTTAAATTCTGGTCTGACTAAGATGTTTTGGCCTGTGAGTAACGGTTGATATTGGCGTCAATGTGCCGAGTATTTTATATTTCTTAGAACCTGGAAGAAATCCTGTCTTTTGGTCACGTGTTTAGAACTCTGCTGCTATCAGAGATTAGGAAACTTTTTAAGGAGTAAGAAAAGTGAAAGTATGTGTTTTGCCAAGAGAACCCCATAGTGCTGAAATGAATTAGGATTATTCTTAAGTAGCCAATGTTAGGTCAATAACCCAGAATGTGTTATGTTTTCAGACTGTGATACAGGCGTAGCTGCTCCCCACACTGATAGCCTTGATCACACTTCCGCTTTCCTTCTTTTGAAACTTGTTGGCAAATCCCTATTTTGGAAACGGCAAACTGTGTTGTAAAAAGATTAGATTATCCATACTTACGAGTGGTTTTGGAAGCAAATACAGGATATTGGTGTCCCTCAGTGGTTTTGTTGTTGAGTGGCTGGCTGATGTGGGTATGCGGTTATAGTCGCAGTAAATTTCCCGTTCGAAAGAAAAGGAGCGCTGGTTTTAGTTCCCTTGTTCCTTATTTGCCCTATTGAATCAGATGCTGTAGCACAGAGTGCTGTGTAGTGCAGTGATGTGAATTCATCAAAACATGCATTAAGGGGCAACGCTACACAAGGGTAAGGATATAAATATATTTTACAATTCTTAGCTTCCTATCATAAGAATAGTTCATGAGTGAATGTAAATTTACAGTGGGTGCTTATCAAATGTGAAAATGCTTGCAAATCAGAAACAAACTTCCGGACTATAAACATATTTCAATGATAGTTCATGCAAAGAATATGTTTGATAGTAAGAAATAATGTTCTCTTTTAGTTTCTACATGAAGCAGGTTGACATCTTATTGTATATGGAAAATTACAACATTTCTGAGTCCGAACACTGTATGCAAGCTTTAATCCTCTAATCAGGATGCTTATTATTAGGGAACATTCAATGACATAAAATATTATTATTGATTTATAAAACAAGAAAGAGGCACTGTCCAGCATAAAGAGATAATAAAGAGAAAGTACAGTTAAATCAGTTGATTTTACCTCTTGGTTCCATACGGAAGTGATATACAGGCTATCAATCTTCTATGGTTTTTAAAATGCTTGATAAAAATATTGAAGTATGAGAATGTCTTGCATAAAAAAAAGTTATCTGACATCTGAAAGTAAGTTCTGAATGCCACTGTAACTCATCCATGTGTCCCGTGTACACATGAATTTGAATATTTTACTCCACTAAAGTTAGAACCCTCTAAAATCTTTCGGGTTTGACTGTAAGATGCACTTGTAGAGACAGTAATTGGCCTGTTACAGAGATATTAATTAACATGTTAGAAATGTTTTCTTTATTAATGAGAAATTCACACATACTATTTAAATTAATTTGTATAGTTTAAAATTAATTTATTGTGGCCTTCGATGACCTCAAATCTACTAAGACAAAGCTGGAGTATTGTACTAACTGTTAAACCATTCATTAAACATTTTATGCAAATAGTGTTTGTTTATAAACAAATTAACTGCAAGGATTTTCAAAACAGGTGCTGTGTTGTGAATGCGTACTAAATGATGTGGTACTGAAAGAATTAATTAGACCTTCAGATGTAATTAGTTGCAATAATTTGCGTGATTAGCGGCTTGGTTAAGAAGTAAGACACACACATTGTAATGCATGGAAGAGTCACTGCAGTAGCTTTGTCTTTCACACGGTGAAGATGAGATTTCCTCATGTTTAGGAGATTTTTCAAAAAATTGCTGACATAGCTGGAGTTAATTGCCAAGGATCCTGTAGGGGGTAATGGTTTTTTTTTTTGCCTTGGCTTGTTGCGATGCATATGCATTGGAAGCAATACGATCTGTTTGTACCTCAATGAATTTTTAAAACAGAAGGCTGTTAACCCTAGATCTTCAAGTCTCCAGAGGAAGAACTGATAGTTAACATGTTCAGGGTTAAAAGATAGGCTGAGATAAGCAATAGGAAACGGGACCGGTGTTTCAAGATCTGTTCTAAATATTCATGTAATTTTTTTCCTCCCTTGCAACGGGAGTTCTGATTTCGCACACATCCAATGATGCGGTCAACCGCTGGATGTGCATGAAGAATGCTTTTGAAACTGGCATTAGTCAGAACTGATTAAAAAGAAAGTTATGATTACTGATACTTAATTTATGATGATCACATTCCTAGTTATGATAAATGTACAATACCTTAGTGACGTGCAAGAAAGCTTGTTCATCTTCGTAATGCCTTGATTCTTAGTGACAATATTGGAGAGTGGGCTTGAAATGAATTTACGTGGGGAGTTTCTTGATCTTTGTTTTACCAACGTGAAAATGTCGATTGGCAGTAAACCATAATAGATTCACTCTTGTGGTTACTGGTGAAAGTTGCCATTGCTTTGCTGTTTTAAAAGTCTAAAGATTTTGTGCCTCAGGGCATCAAGAAGGCACAAATATGAAAATACTGCACACTTTGACATAGTTTATTGCTCTGTCAGTACCTTTGTAATATTGTTAGAGACACACTTGGGGGGGCCTGCACGTGTATTTTGGAAGAACAGGTATGTTCTCTGTGATTCACTTCATCAGAAAAAAGCAGGAGCTTCTGGAAGAAGTTGAGGAAGAGCATAGAAGAAAAAGAAACAAGGAAAGGTCGGTAAATAATTTATCAAGTGAGTGCAATTAGTCAGCAGTGTAGAAGACACGAGGTGACAAGAGGCTTCTCAGAATAACACACTTGCTTATGGTGAGAGTTCGAGGAGTTCCATAGAGGTGTCCTGCCCTTGCTGAATGTGAGTTGAAGCTTTTCAATGCTGAACCATATTTGATCAGATTAAACCATAGCAGTTTGTAAATGAGCTCTGGAGGAACTTTGTTTCATCCCAGATGGAAGTGGGCGCGTTAGAACTTGTTTGTTTCGTGCATTAATGGGAAGCTTCCGAGGCATGAGCTAGAGGGGCCTTTATTTAAAAGCTCCGTTTGCTGTACTTATCAAATTGTTTACGTGCTTTTAAGTTTGTGCCTTATGATTTCCAAGAGTTTTTATGTCGCTGCGAATCTGACATAAGCAGCAAGAACCTGCAGGAGGTCTCTGGTCAAATGGTGAGCGAAAAGATGCTGTATTTGGATTAGTGACTGGGAAATGTGTCTAAGTGAAAGCAAACCCAGTGATTTTGTTGCAAACTCAATGTGAAAAATAGTTTGAGGACTGAGGCAGAAAATAAGCGCGTTACTTCATTTCTGCAACTGAATGGCTATTTGCGGTCTTAGCATAGATATATTTTAAAGCATAGAAGGGACGTGCAGCAAAATAAATATTAAAAATGACAAAAGCAGAACAAAAAGCATCATTAGCTGCTGCACAGCTGCTGTGTGTCTGCTGTTGCCGGGATTACCCTTAATTACTATGAATGAAGTTTGCTGTCCTTGGTTCTTTGGATGCCTCACTATTGGTTTATTTTTAAAGGAGTTCTTCTTTCTACGTATGCTTTAATAGAATATGCAGCTGTTTAAGTTTCAAAGAAAGAAATCACTATTTTAGACCTGAAGAGACTGAAGTTCATTTGACAGAGCTAACATAGGGATCCACTTGAATGAATTTATTTTTTCCCCCTTTCTATAGTCTGTTTAATTCAGTTCTTTCATTTTAAGTGTGATGTTTGCGTAGTAGTCTTTAAAATGGGCTCTTCTATTTTGTGTTTGAATTTCAACAAAATTAACATTTGTATGTCATCAGTAGCTGCAGCGCGTAGCTAAAGGCAATGAAGGATAGAAAGTCAAAGAATATGGGAAATCTGATTAAAATGAATAAACAGTAGAAGGTCTTAAGGGTGGACGTAGCTTACTCATTGATTTATTTGTATTGTTTCTTGAGGCAAAAGAAGGTAATTCCATGGGATGTTGAGAAAATAGGTTTTAAATCTGAAAATAAAAGGATGTTTAAGTCAATGACGTTAAGTTTTAGGTGATGCAATCTTGAGACTTCTACTTCGTACTTCTACTTTGTAAAGGGGGCAAATTACCAAGCCAGGAAATGGTCTTTGAGAGTTCAATTTTTCAAGTAATTTTCAGTGTGCTGCTTGTGATTTGAGATCTGTTGGATATTCTTAACGTTTTGCTTCATTTAGGTTGTAAGGCATGAGTTGTGAGGTTGAGCTCGAATTATCAACCTGGCAATTACCTGCTGTCCATGGCTTCCCAGCCAGGTTATTGTTCGGTGCTGCCTTCTGACTGCCTTGGCTGATATTATTTTATTCTATCTTCAGTGAAGTGGTCTGTATTTTCTCTGTGTTTGCGAGTCACCAACTGTTCACGTATTACCCATCTCTGCATGGTATAAGGTTGCTTCAGAAAAATTTTGTAGTTTGCAAGACCTCTGTGCACACATCTCTTCAGTGCTTTGCCTGTCGTTTTGAGGTCTTGCCCTCTCATTTATTGCAGGATTCTGAATGTTCTCAGTAGCAGCTTTTATACTTTTGAGTCTATGTGATAGATAGTATAGGTACTACAACTTCTCAATGTTTCAGAAACTTCCTTGTAAACGTGTTTTTCTTTTTTCCCCAGTGCATCAGCGCTGGAAATGTGAAACACTTTACCTGCTGGTGTTCTGCTGGGGTGTTTGATGCTACAGGGCAGTTTTTGCAAGAGAACTTTTAAATGAAAAAAATCACTTGAAGCAGACCTCTGAGATGAAGGATCTGTATTCCCAGTACTAGTGAAAATCCAGTCCATAGCTTAGTCAAACAAAGGAATCTTCTCATTTAAATTACCTTGCACAATCACTCTTCAATTCAAAGATTAGTGTCAACTCTTTGGCTTGCAGCCCTTTTACTCAATAGCTATTAATATTTTTTTCCTTAAAGAAATGGATAAGGAAAGAATTGGAAAAAACTGATTGTTTATTGGATATTTGTTTCTGATATGGATATTATTTTTTCTTAGTCCCTTACGTTGTATTTTTAATGTTCTTATTCATAAAATAAGGGCATAGAGAATGCTAGTGCTTTATGGCTCCTGAAAATGTTCTTACAGATTCAAGTCCTCCCTGACCCCCAAGCCGCATGAAATGAAAAGCCCCCAAACCCCTAACCAATGTGGTTGTTCACCAATGTTAGTTGGGAAAATTTGAGAATTCTACCGTGTTTTTGGAGGAGCCAGAGTTTTATAACACTGCCCAGATGAGTCCTTCCCATTTTCATTTCATATTTAATGCCAAGTAGAGACAGCTTAAATGAAGAAAGATTGATGCTAAACAAATAAAACTAGAAAAAAGAATATCCCCTCAAAATGATCTTTAATGCCAAAAGCAATACAAATGACTGGTTGAAGCTCTCACGTGAAGGATGGTGTAAGGGCGCTATATCGCACTTATTAGACAAGTGCAGTCTTGGATTCGGGGAAATGCCTTTTTTATTTTGAGGTGTCTTAGTTTTTTTGTAGACGTAAAGAGCTTCTTCAACTTAAGAGTTGTCTTCCAGCATGGTGCACGTTACACCGTGCACTGAATGGCCCCACTGAGTTGTGTGAAAGGCACGTTTGGTGTTGTTCCAAGGAAACATTTACAGAGAGAAGAAGCTGAGTTGGAAAGCTGCAGTGATTTGAATAATTCCTTGTATTCAAACTGAGGAAATTGTATCATTGTCCTACCATGCAGTAGGTGCCAACCTTCATCTAGTCCAAGCTTTTTTTACAGCTGTGTGCTGGTTCACAATGGGACAATGTCACGATCTGAAAAGTATGTGGTTCTGTGGGTGTGTCTTCTGTAGTAAATTCTGCAGATCTATGAGGACATACCCTCCCCCCCCCCCCCCCCCCCCCCGAATTTGGGTATTAAAGGTTAAATGTTGTCTAGCTCGAATTCAGGTTTGAGAAGCTTAGTTACTAAATCTTGATTTCTTTTCACACTGTTTGCCAAAACAGACGCAGTGTTAACGTGCGTAAGAGTTCTCTATGACCCAAGAATGACATCTTTGAAACTGAAGGTATCTTTTTCCTTAGAGCACATTGGTGGCATTTCAGCTGACTCTTTGAAAATCCATAAACGCTTTCTAGATACATTTTCATTCTCTGAAAAATGGCCGAACTGCCTTATGGGTCATCACTTTATGAACAGCCCTCACAGCTTGGGCTTCTCTTTGTATCTCTAAATTGTTGCCACAAAAAGTGGAAATTACTAAAACCTAAAACACGTTTCTTCAGAAAAAATGGTATCTCTAGTAGAGTTTATATTGTTCATTGTCGATTATGTCAGAAATACCAGACACCCACACAGTGGGGACTGCAGTGTTTCGGTGGAAGACTTCAATGTAGAACTGTCAGCCCGATGTGTCCCGTTTACCGTTTGTATACAGACATTAACGTATAGAAGAGGTGGCCCTTGTGGTGGAAACACCCAGCCAACCAGGAAGGATGGAAAGATTGAGGTATTGTCAAGTGTTTTAGTCAAGAATAGTACCAGCTTCTTATGAATAGAGCAGTACATAAAATTGATTTAGGATTCTTGGCTGAAAAAAGTCAGAAAAATACCTTGGGTGTTATGAACTTGTTTTTAACCACAAATTAGAAATTGCTTAGTTTACTTTCATTCTTTTGCTCCGTACCAAATGGAAGTGATTTTGCTATTTCAGTGGAAATGAAACTGCATTTTTTTAAAATTAAAAACATCCCCTCTAAACAAAACTAATGTGCTGAGTTACCTGTCCATCACTCATAACACTCTCCCCTCAAATATTGCAAAGAATATGGGTTGTTGTTGCAAGTATTGAGCAGAGACGTCTTGGTCAGTGACTGAACCGAGGCCAGGGGTGCCTCTGAGCTGCTGGTTCATGTGAAGTGTGCGTTCTGACTCTACAGAAGTTTTCTAGAGTCAGATGCAGATCTGTGCTTTGTGCTTTAGATTCAGCTGTGATAAATAAGACCGTTTAAGTGCAGTCCTTTCAGTAGTAAATTGTAAACCCAGTACATAAGAGTAGAGAAAATAACTCAATTAAAGGAAAGGAGGACTATTGTATTCTTCAGGGGATATTTGGGAGGCAAAATGGAAGCATTGTAATTGCAATTTAGCCAATCTACAATTGAATAGTGTTTATTGTTACAAATATATCGTCAACATTTGAATATTTATAATGGCAATACTAATGATTAGACGAACCATGGAAATATTTAATGTGAGCCCATGGCATCACATCCACAGTTTCTCTCACCCCAAGGTCGGCACTCGGCTCTAGTAACAACATTGTTACCATACCAAGATATTGGTTCATTTCCAACAAGGTAAAACCAACCTCAGGTATTGAAAAAACAGTGCTTCTGCAACACGAAGGTGTCTTATTTGCGTGGAGAATGTGTAGAAGTCCTGACCAGTTCTAACTGAGTAAGGAGAAGTCCAAGACTGAAGTATTACAGCTATACATTCTCTTTTTAATTGACAGGAATGTTTCTGATGTAGGTTTTGAGCTAATTTGCTACATGGAAATGTTTTTAGAGAAAGTATTGTTAGAAATAATAATTGCAGGTTTCTACTATTGGTGCCAAATCAAACTTCGGTTACATTTTTGTTTTTTAAACTTAAACACTTCCTGAAATGAAACACTAGATTTTAAGAAATGAAGTTAAATTCAGGTTTGGCATAAACCCTGGTGGATCCCATTGGCTTCTGTGAGACACTGAAATTTCCTTGGAGAGAACTGTGCCCGCTGTATTCTTTACATCTCCGTTTAGGCTCTTTGTGGTGAAACTACTGCCAGAGTACTGGGTACCTTATGTTCTAGTAGCACTCTGCTCAAAATTCAAGTGTCTGTTCCCCTGACAGACATTTTACATGCAAATAATTTTGTATTGCTATAAGTATTTTGTATCTTAGAAATGCAATGTTTGCTATCATGGAGATCATAATTTCTGTGAGCTGAATTTGCTTCACACGATAGAGAAATTATAGGCTACAATATGTGATCAAACAGCAATATGGAAAGCTTAAACAGAATGCGCCCTAAGGACAAAGGCTGGTTAAGGCTATAGGGGATAGAATAAATGGGAGTTTTAGTAAAGCTATCTCTGATTCCAACAGATAAATTATGCTCTGCCTTTTTTGTATCTCTTTGGGACTGTACTACATAAATTATGACCAAATATAATTTAGGCTTTCAGCCTATATTTCTGAACATCCATCTTGCACATTTTAAGTACAAAATTACCATTTTGCAGAAGTGTGAAATTGAGACAAATTTTTTTCACCCGTGCATTTAACTTCTCCGTACTTTAGAGCAGCTACAGGGTTAGAGAGGGCCTCGTTACTATCCGGAGGGGGATGTTAGCTGGATGATTGCATGGCTGTGTAAAGATTGCATAAGCGGGGAAAAAAGTTTGGAGGACAGAGGAGTGTGGAAATTGGATATAAAAAGATTGGATTTTTAATTAAGAAAAGCACATGATTTAAACCTGCTGTGGACACCTATTCTGAAATCCAAGTTTTTATTTCTTACAAATTACATAACGAATGTTATATGTGGAATTTCCTTTTGAAGTACAGTTAGCAGTGAAGTGACCTGAACTGTGGCACACATGAAGATCCCAGAGTTAAAGCCTTCAGTGCACTTAGGAGATCACAGTTTGCACTTGAATGTCAACGTGTGTCTATAAATAAAGCAATAGATCCTAAGAGCCCTATTTGCTGTCACTCAAGCACTGCCTTCTGTAGCTTGAGTTTCGCTGTAAACTCAACTGAGAATTGTATACATTTCTTCCATTATAGTATGCAATGTTGTAATGTTATCTGGGATTTTAAAATTAGGAATAACCACGAAGGTGCATCCTTGTGGTTGTGTGTTCATGTCTTCCACCGGGGTAAAATGTTGAAAAAAGATGAAACTCCTCTTCAGAGGAAGGCAAGCTCATGAGGAATTTGTATTTTTGACAAAGGAGCAAGATTTAAAACTGACCCAAGATAGCTTTAAATAACATGCTGATAGCTTGCAATAATATTACTAGAGGAGTTTTCAATCCACTGGAATGGAGAATCTTAGACCTGATGCAATGCAATCATCCAGCTAACATCCCTTAGACCCGATGTGACTTCTGCTCTGTAAAGAATAAGAAATATCTAGCACTTTTGCACGTGCACAAGGACTACACCTGCAATACAGAAAGGTTTAAAATCGTAAGACCTAGTTAGCATGTGTCGCAAGGTGAGTTTATTTGGCTTTGGTTTGCATACGTTGATGACCATAACTTTGGGAATTCAGTGCAAGTTTTGTGATGTGTGAAAAATGAATAGAGAAAACGTCTGTTGTGGAAGTAGAATGAATAATAGTGCTGAAGAAGAAAATTCTCTCCTAAAATACAATAGCCCACTTTTTCGTCTGGTACAGATTTCCTATCCGTTAACGTGGCGGTGCTCGTGTGTACAGTGTTTTGCCATTGCAATGTTTACCTTTTCCTGTAATTGATATTCCGTTTAAAGCCAGTGGCGTTCACTAGACTGCCGACTTTCCCTGCTTTCTGCAAAGCAGAGGGAATACTGGAACTCAAGCAGTAATGCTAATTGCTTATAAAGATTTTAATGGCAATCACTTTAACTGATGGTAGAGATTAGTCTACTATCACAGACACCATCAAAGGCAGCACCAATAGCCTGTCACCTTGCCTTCTGTAAGGAAAAAAAGGTGGTTTTGCTATCTATGTAAAATGGTGGAATATTTAATTTATAAAATGTGAGAATCTGGCAGGTACAATTAAAACTTTCAGCCATTTTTCATTAGAAAAAAATAAACTGAATAAAGCAATAACAGAAAAGTGAGGTTTCTAGAGTAGTTTCTCCATTATTTAACCTTTTCCAACATTATCGGGGTTGAAAATGCAACAGCAAAATGGAGGATTTTCCCTGATTCCTTCATTAGTTTATACCCCCGCCCCCCAGTCTTTATGCTTTTAATTTCATTTTTTAAATTGCTGTCACACTGCTGCTGCACGATTCCCATTTTTTGGGACAGGAGGGAACATGTGCATTATGTCTTCAGTAGTTACTTTCATGTTGTGACTTTGTCTCCTAAATTTCTCTTGGTCAAAGACCCAATTGCTTAAGGATGTGGCTGTTGCCATTACAGTTTTCAAGAGGTGATCTCTTCCTGCACTGGTCAAGATTCTTTCCAAAATAACGTAGCATCTACAGGTGTTACTGCTTTTTTGCAAATTATGGCTGGGAAGATGCTCCTGTACCAGAGTCAGACTCTTCTGATGTGTGGTAGAAGAGGACAAAATGAGTTCTGATAAATCTTACAAGTCTATCCTGTCATTAGTTACACTGTTTTTCACTTTTAGGTCATGAGTTTTTAAAATCAACATATGAATACAAAAGGAACTCTGTGATTTAGCTACCATAGGGTTAAATTTTATTTGAGTCATTACTAAGTGATTTCATGTCTAGAGAGCCTTCAACTCAGGATGTGTAACATTTATCTGCCTAAAATTAAAAGGAAATGAAAGAGATTTATTAGTGCTTGTTTCTCGACGAAGGTTCTCCACATTTGGATTGGTTGAATGATGGAGGATAAAAGGCTTTCGTAACGACGTTGCATTGTACAAATGAGCTCTAACCAGAAGTGCTGTCCTAAATGCTGCTGACTTAAGGAAAAGTACTAAGAGGGGAGAGCCTTTTTGCAGCCGCTTATAACTAGAATCCTCTTACAAAATCCGAATTTAACTGGTATAATACAGGCTGGGGTAACTCTGTATGTGAAATATGATTAGGTTTGCACTGAAGTTTAAGGAAAGGAATGAAAAAATTGATCAAATGACTTTTGAGGTACAAGCAGGCTGGCAGGACATCAGTAAAACTGGTGGTGTGGGCAGTGATTCTGTAGCTGTTGGACTGAGCGTGTTGAGAAAGAGCGGAGTCATTTTTTGGGGGGAGTATGGGGGGAAGAATAATAGAGGGGAAGCTGGGGAGAAGTGTGTGCATCTTTACCTTCAAAACCTTGTTTTCTTCAGACATTTTAGACATTCAGATGGGTTATAAATCCTTTCTTAAGATGTGAAAGAAGAAATTCAGCATTCAAAATAATCAGTTATACCAAAGTATGCTGGGAAAATGGACATCATAAGTTTCACACTACTCACATAAATATGGATTATTTTTTTCTGGGTAGCAAGAAAAGTATGTGCATCTTAAAATCACAGTTCCAACCTAAAACATCCATTGATTCTTGTATTCATATTTGTCTGTTAAAGCGTTCTTGATAACAAACATACTGTAAGGTATGTTGACATTTATTAGGTATGAGCTCTTATTTTCATATCATGTTATTATAATGATAACAGAACGCTAATAGGGATAGTTTTGTAATTTTTTGTGATCCGTAGATAAGTGTTGTAATTCCTGTTTCTTGAGATAAACCCACTTTTTTCCAAATTCTAGTGTTTTCTGAATTAGCCACTTAACTGTAATATTTAAGTTTTCAAACACTATAATGAAGGTAGCAGAAGTAATGAAAAAATGAAAGTGATTTGACCGTGTACCGTATGCCTTTCGTTTTTTGACAAAAGCATCCCTTGCTACATCTTCTGCTGCGGTCCTTGCGCTCTGCTAAGGCTTGGAAAAAGAGCTGCTCTTAGTGTAGATTGGCCTTGGGGGGCAGGCAGTGCTCAGAGCGGCTCGTTGTGTTCTGCTGCTGGGTGACCTGTGAAAGGCTACTGGGTGTAGTGTGGAAACTGGAATATCCAGGTGCCGGCTGATTTCAGGGGCTGGGTCGGACAGAAAAGTGGGTTAAGAATTCTCTCTCAATCCATATGCTAGATAGGTACAGAATTTGGGAGAATTTATTATGTTGTTTACCATAAATTTCTTGGCTTTGCTGTCCTTTTATATTTTTCTCTGAGAACATTAAAATACACTGTCATTAATGCGGAGAATGCATTCTGAGATACATAGAGAGATTTGAAGGCAATCATTCTTTTTTTTTTATTTTTTAATTTTCAGTAAATAACACATGAATATCTGGGCTAATGCATTGATTAACTTTGATCTGGGTCCCAGAGTGAGTATTTTAAGGTGTGAATTATTTGGGAGTTTTTGTCCAGCATTCACAATCTGATAATTCATTTGTGTGATTGGTCACCCATCCCATATTTGCTTTCTGACTGAGTACTTGCAACATTTATAAGCGTGTGTACCCCTGAATGGCTTCCTGAGGGTTTGTTCTTTCTCTGACCAGGAAATAAGACAGATACAAAAAAAGAAGTCTGAGGAATATTAGGAATTCTTGAAACATTGCATTCTAATTTTCTTCCAAAACATTCTAATTTTCTGCCTGTGACTAATTTAAATATATGATTATGATTCTAGCAGGTACCTCCAAGTAAGTGCAGATGCAAAGATTCAGAGTCAAAGCATGAAAAAGAGTAGTTAAGTTGTATCCTGAATGCCGATGTGACCTTTTCTTGATGGTTAAAATGGTGACATCTTTATGGCTGAACACGTTTTTTAAAAACAGAATTAGAAACTTAAACTGCAATACTATGTAAGTTCTTAAATTACTTTAAAAAGGTAAACTGGACTTATTACATCTTGATTTTTTTTTTTAATAAAATAAGTATAATGCTGGTATTCTGATATAGATCTTCAGAGGAATACGGAGAATTTTGGATACTTTGTGAGGCTGTGAAAGGGATACAGAGGACATGGCACTGCCTTACAAAAATTGCCGTTACCAGTAAATAGTGTGAGCATATTAATGAACTCTTTTTCCTGCCTTATGCTGGTGGAGCAGGGGAGAAGTCTGCCCAGGAAAACACTGATAACCAGTGCTGAATCAGAATTAAAAAACTGTTTTGAATTGTGACTCCTCTGAAAATGCTCAAAAGCATGGTTTGATCTGCTGAGAATCTCAACAATTTGCTCATCTGTGTATGCTTTAACCAAATCCAAAAACTCAAGTGGTGATAATATTGGCTCATGTGCCGTAAAATTGCTTTTAGGTTGTTTAAGTGGCAACACTAGAGAATGCGAGTACTAAAAACGGGGGAACACAAATTGGAGCCTAATAAAATACCACCCCGTGTTTGTTCCTCCTACAGAACAATGACCTCTCATAAGCCACTGCTTTCTCACTTTTCTAAGGGTTACTCTGTTGCCTCGATTCCTTCCCTGATTATCTTGAAGCCTGTCAAGCTGGAAAGCTCTCCCCTCCCTTGCTCTTTCTTCCTAATAGACATGAAACAGTCCAGTCAATAATATTTTACTTGTCTTCCCACTGCGTGTCTCTTCCTCTGATCAGTTTAGGCGGGTTTGACTGCAAAAAGTCAGAAGGGAGGTTAAGATCTGAAAGTTCAGCCAAATGTTATCAGGCACAGAGATGTTGCTAAGGGAAAGGCCTTACAGCCCCAAAGACCGGAGCCAATAATAGCTGCACATAACTGATAACATCAACAGCTGTCAAAGATCCAGGCATTTGTGGTTCCTCTGTAAACTCAAACACCTGTATTCAGTCAAGCTTTGATTGTTATCCCCTCTTTCCCTGTCATTTTGATTCGTTCCTTGAAGGTGCTGCCAGGATATTCTAAGCTGCCGGTTGATTTATAAAGTGAAAGAGCCCTTCCAAAGTTTGGCACGGTTTGAAAAATGGACTGAGGCTCTCGTTCCGAGGGCGACAAGTTACTTTGACATTGATATTGACAGTATTCTTTTAATTAAGTTTTGAACAATGTAAGGACGGGTTCAGGTCCTTGAAACCACACGTTAAAAGTATGTTAACAGCTTCAACATGTGTCACTTAAAAGAACATTATGTACTTTAAGATGGTTTCTTCTGTGATGAATTAGATCAAAGTGACTAATAAACATTCTCCATGAAAGCTCTTCAGAACACAGTATATACATGTTTGAGATATTTAAAAGATAGAGTTTCGAGGATCAAACTGTACGCTAAGCTAAAATATCTTAAATGGACAGCTGATACTGTTGTCTCACTGCTGTAAATTAAGATGCAGCACGGAAAAAAAAGCTGGTTTTATATTTAATTGGAATTTTGTGGTACATTATGCAGGGTAGTTCTTCTTTCCCAGGCATGTAGGGAATTGTGCAGGGTTGGGTATACGGCCAGTGATAGAAGGTGCAGTTTTTATGGCTGGACTGAAGTGGCAGGGTGGATGTGGAAATTATTATTATTTTGAATTAATGCAAACTACTGCAGTTCCATCAAATTCCTTTGACCTGTGCTTTGTAGTGAACCTGAAGATGCTGAGAAGTACGGCTGCAGTTGAGTGTAATGGAGTTTGATGTTTTGATTATGTTTCTTTAGAGTCTGTCTCTCTCCTTTTTTCCCTCCCTTCTTAAACACTGAAACTTCCATTCTTGCTCATCTTCATTATTTACAACTTTATTCCAAAGAAGTGATACGTACAGCAGTGACAGACAAGAAAAACAACATCCTCTGCACTAGATTGTGTATTCCAAGAAGAATATTTCCAGCTAGTGCCAAGTGCCCTTAGAACTGAAATGTTTTCTTTTTAAAGAGATTGTGGTGATGAAAATGATATAAATGTTATAAAAAAATTTGATGGTGGGGATTGCGAGGGCTGTTTTCATCTCATGAGTACTGTTGTTTTCTGTCTGCAGCTTTATAAGACCAGTCTTTTGCAAACTGAGTTCCAGACACGTACTGAGCTTGTGTGCGGGGCTGAGTCCGCAGCCGAGGGGCTTCTCTGAGTTAACAATAATGATAGCAGTGAAAGCGTGCAACTGCAAATTGCAAACTGATTTTTGTCAAACATCTTCTAAAAGGAGCATAAGGATAGTGGAGAAGCCTAGTTCTTGGTCAAATATCTTTTTTGCTGGCATTCATTATTATTCCTTCATTGAAGCCTGTTTTACTTCTCAAATTGCAGGAATGAAGATGAAAACATGGGCTGAAATGTTGGGAACCTTGAAGTGAGGAGGGAGGCTGTTGATGATTATGGGCTTAGAATTTAAGGTCTGCTTTTTCTTCTGGCTAGAAAACATGATTTAGTGGCTAAGAATTTCTTATATGCTGAAATTACATGGTGTGCAAACCCAGTCTTCATATACAGTCGAAGGCATCCCTGGTTCTCCCGAAGGATCCTGCAGTTGGGTGAACAGCAGTGCTTAGGTTTTTGTGTGCAGAAGTAAGCAAGATGGGACAAAACCTTGTAAACCCAAGCTTGGTACTGACCACCACTCCAACGTGGAAAGCAGAGTTCAACGAGAGCGCCGTTGGTGACAGCTGGTGACAGACCCATCTTTTTGATGGTGTTGGTCAAGCCTGCTCAGGTAGAATTGCTGCAGGGCTATTCTTTGCTCTTTTGGCCCCAGAGGGACAGGTTAGGGTCAGGGTCACCTTGCTGATGGTGTTTCTGGCTGCAGCAAGGACTGTGAATATTGGAGGATCATATGGGAAGAACACATTTTTGCTACCTCCTTATTTTCTTTTTGAAAATAGAGCTTTCAGTTTCAGGAAAATAAATAAAAATTTCAGCACAATAAATAATTGTGCTTCCTTCAAAGGTAATTGTGGGAAAAGTTCCTGCAACTCATGCTTTAAAAAAATAACTTCACATATGTGGAGAAAATGTATCAGGAAGTTTGAAGATTTGCAAAAAACTGTACTGCTTTTTCAACAGAGAGGCAGTAAAATAAAGAATAAGTCCAGTATGTTTGAGCAGATGCATCCCATGTGTTTACATTTATCTTTATGTAAGTGAAAGCCAGGATTGGAAGCTTGTGCACCCCGTGCCTGTTGTACTGCAGCTGCCTATCAAGTTACCATCCATATGGAAAGTACCCATTCAAGGTAAATTTGGAAATATTAGTCTTAACTCCTTGTTTATACTATTTTTGTAAATTACGTACTTCTTGGTGCTGAGTGCGATCTCAAAAATACACCTTGACTTTCTTGATGATTGGCTTTGAATTTATTTGGCAGAGAATTCATAAAAATCTCTGAATGGAGATGGTCAAAGTGGTCTCTTGTCGTTATATAAACAGTAATTTTTATAGGCTCTGGCTGCAGTGATGGCTCAGGCAGTGGCGTATCTGTGAGAGTGTGAACTCTGACGCTAGGGAAGCTTTTTGCTTTGGAGTTGGCACATGCTGTAGGAGTTGGGGAATTCAATATGGGAAAGGCCACAGAAAGACTACTCCAGCAGTACAGCAGTCCTTCAGCCTTTGCAGTGTGGGAGTATGTTCATCATGCTTTTAGCATCCTTTCTGCAGAGGAATTTGTGTGGCGTCCCAGTAGCATTTGATGTTGTCCTCAGTTGTAGCCTGTATTTCCTTTGGAATGTGAAATTGCTTCCAAACGTCCCGAAACCGGCAACTCTGCCTCTGGTTTTCTGAAATTATACAGAGATTCCTGGATGTTTCTGTTGGGAAGAGGAAAGTGAAGGTTTTTCCAGGGCGCTTTTCCCATTCCTTTAGCTGTCAACTGATCAGGTGCCAGGCTTGAATCTGTTTACATTTTTAGGTACTCTGGTACAGGTTGTGCAGGATTGAGTGGATGCCGTTTGTTATGACTTGCTAACCCACATCAGCAAGTGTTTTTAAGCTTGTCATGTTCTGAATAGAACTAAACATGTTTGAAAAACGAAACAGAAAAGTCATCATATTTAATTAATTTCAAACTCTTTGGAATTACAACCCAAATTTTGACCTATTCTTATCCCACAGTGTTAGTAACACTTAGTTTAAATGAAAGAAAGAAACCAACTTCTATTCTCTCCTGAAAATAACATGAACACTCAGCTGAAGAAGTCTTGTTACTGGTCAGTTCAAAAAAATCAATGTATCTTTCCGTGTTCCCTTCATCACCTGTAGAAATTAAAGCAAATATTCTGAAATTCAATGAAAGTATATTTTTAACAAGTTAGTTTATATCTATGTTGTGGTATTTACTGGGACAGTTTTGAAGTGACTTTGAGGGTCAAGAAGACACGGTTGACACACAGTTGAAATAGTAATAACAAAAAAATTGGGATTAAGATGAAGCAACCTGGGTAACATGCACTAAGTTGCAGCAATTCCCCGTTTTATTAGATTGTTGTTGATCATACATAATTTTTTCCTATCTAGCACTATGTTTTGAGGATTAGATTATATGGCTTTTAAATGTTTATTTTGTCTTGAAAGTACTTTGTGATGTGAAGATAGTTTTACTGAAATGATGCAAAAATAACTCCAAATGATTCCACATAAATATTCTGATTATCCTCTTGCCTACTGCAGAAATGGTCAAAACCCATCCGAGTCCTCCTTTGAAGGCATTTTATTGTAAGCGTCATTTTTCAGGCTCCGAAATCTATATTCTCAACCCTTTTATTCACGCAGTGCATCTGTTCATGTTCTTGAAAAACAGGATTTGAGAGATAGTGGTGAAACTTGCAGCAAAAGTCTGCTGTCCGTTCTCTGTCTCCCCTGCACTTGTGCGTGTGTGTATGTTGAGAAATTGGGCAGATGTCGTGTAGGACCTACACGAGACCCGTTTGCCTTTAGAACGACAGCAAGGGCGGGAGTGGGATGATGGGGGGCCCTTGAATTAAGGCACCTCATTTGAGTAACTATTTATTTATATATATTTTTTTTTATTAGAATTGAAACTTTTCAAAATAAATTGCCTTGGAAGTATGGCAGATCTCTGGCACGGGGGTAAATTTTCAGCATTAATCTTACATGCTGTGTGTATGGGCTCTGTACACCAGAGACCTGCAGAATTACCAGATCTATTCAGAATAGATTAACTCTTTCCTGTGGTACCACTGAGGTCGAGGTCCCAATCCTCTTGATTCCCCTGTGAGACAATATTAGATTTGTGCATCAAAGCAGCTGAGGTTGTGCGTAACCACAGAGATTGGATAGTCATTCTTAAGATATGGCATTTTTAATGTCCCATTTTCCACATGTGATAACTGAGGGAGGAAACGAAAGCTTTTTGGTGGCCGTAAGATGGATTTTGAGTAGGGCGAAGGTTAAATTTCATGGTTCCCTGTTTTCCAGTATCTGTTCCTCTAAAATTATGATTTATTTGGAAAGGTGTTTTCTGTCTCTCTAGTTACATACCAATCCAAGTGAGGTATGTGTACATACTATTAACTTCTTATGGGGCACATCTAAAATTCCAGGTAAGCGGGCATTGTGTGACTGGCAGGGGGATAAAAGTTCTCTACACCATTCCGTTTTAAAACAGAACTATTGTGCCACCTAATTTGTTGTTTTTCCTATTTGTTAGAGAGAAAAAGTAAATTGCGTGGCAAAGGTTAATATAACAATCTTCTCTTATTACAATGATTTATGTATGCTGAGCATTAACAGCAGAATGTCATCCAGCTCTCCTTTAATTTGCAGGCATCTGGATATTTCTTTGTGGGGATCACAGTGGTAGATGACAAAGCTGTACTCTTGAGGAATAGAAGAGAACACTGTCATTCACGGCTTGTTATGCCACAAACACTGAACTCTTAACAGCCATCTCTGGCAAGTCCGTGGACTTCAAAAATAGAGCTCTGTTTTCATCCAAATGATCCTCGCTAATGAAATACATGGGGAAGAATATTATATTCATCTTAAAATTATTCTGATCCTATAATATGTCAAATGACTGTAGATAATGGTTAAAACAACCTAAATGTGAATTCTCCTACAAATTTAATTTGGAGATGTCAATGCTGCAATTTGTCGTGATTATGGTTTAAGCAGCCAGTTTTGTTTCTTTCTGTAACGTAAGATATAATTTATGTTTTAGAAATATTTGGAAAGTGGAGGGCAGGGTAGTTTGATTAAAGTAAAATGCATTTTGACATGTTTGAATCAATTGTAATGAGACTTTTTCATTTTATTGGTGTTTTAACCCAGAATGATCTTGGTGCTGTGCAGAGGTATGGCTTGTAAAAACAACATTTCATTATCCTGGGTATCACTGCTCCCTGTGTAGATCAGCCACCTCTGACATGAAATGCAGATTTCAGACATTACGCTTCAATGGAAAATGATTGTGTAGCAAAAGGAATGTTCTTAACTGAGAAGTCAAATGAGAATTTTTGGCTTGCATTAAATAAATATATGATCTGGAAGTTAACTACAGTGCGAATGCTTACAGTAGCCACAAAATGTAACTCAGCGTTTTTAGCCCCTTCAATCATCGGTTATAATTCCTGTAACGTCCTCAGGGTTTGCTTGCATCTCCTTTACCCCACTTGTGGCACTTGATAAGATAATAGGTTATAAGCTGGAAAGGATCTTGTTCTTGAAGGACCACCTCACTGTCCATATCAGTAATCCTAGTAACAGGCGCTGACTGGAGGGCAGCAGTTGGGTTTTATGTATACACTAGGATTTTCTACAAGGAGGAAGGGGTGCTTTCAGAAAGTGAATTCTGGTTGTTCTTGGCTGGTGCAGTCTGATTTTGCAAATTGGTTGTTTGCTTGGCAGGATTTCCTTTATTTTAAATTGTCTCTGCCTATGCGTTAAATTTTTATGCTTCAGACCCTGTAATAAAGCTCTGATGCAGAAGAATGTTCAACAACTCCAAAAGTGTCCTTTTAAAATATGACTTAAAGTTGAATCCTTTTCTGTTTTATTTACACGTGAATACAGTTACCCCTTGGAATATTTTACCCATCCATATGGTTCTGAATTCACGGTTCAGTTCCTGTAAAATACAGTGATAACAACAATACCAAAATCTTTTCAGCACGCCTCTTGCCAGTGTCATCTCAAAGACTTTTAATAGAAGGGGGAAAATCTGATTTCTAAATTCACAGGGTGAATTTATTGACCCTCCTTGACTGAGAAAACGGATGTTGACTGCCAAAGTCAGCATTCTTTGTGCCTGTTGCCCCTTTGCCTTCTGATTTGTCATGGAAAACTGTTGCCTCTCTGGCATCTGCCGTTGCTTTTACTTCGGAATGTTTTCTTTGGACAGATGCAGTTGTAGTGGTGCAGGTGGTGAGGTTTTTTGATCCCTTTTACCCTAGATCATTGTTATAAAGTAAAAGATATAGATGGAATGAGTAATGTTTGTGTTGTGTGTGTTGTGTGTGTTGGTTTTAATTCCACTCACCCGCCCCGAGCTGTTGCATTGGTTCTAAAATACCTGCTGCTTCATTTTCATCGTAACGTTTCAGGAGTTGCTGTAGGCTCCTGAGATGCAGAAAAGAGATCAAGTCAGTCTGCTTACTGAACAGTGTATCTTGGAGTAATGTTTCTATTTTTTTTAATGGAATCAGTTAATTGGATTAATATAATTGCAGGAAGATGCTCTGCTTGTTTTAAAACGCAGCTTGGAAACTCTTGAAGTGCAGACGGCCGTTCACTTACTAATAATGAAGACCATGAGAAGCAGACAGGAGAGGGTTTTTCTTGTAATTGTTTTGCTGTGATCTGTGTGCCTGTGAGAGGTCTAAACTATTCACGTAATGAAGGTAGTTACCAGAAATGTATTTTATAGTGTAACTGAAGTGGTAAATTGGGGTGTAAGGAAAGAGCACAGACTGTTCTTGTCTTTGAAATAACATCATTGTTCCGGGACATATGTTCTGTGTGCAGTGAATCTGTGCAGTTGGCCACTGTTTGTTGTTTAACGCTTAGTGTGTGCGTTGTAAGCATACGGCGATATTAATCAAATCGATGTTATTTTGCTTCTGTACAAAACTTACTCTTGTCATCTATAGACTACTTGAAAAAAAGAAAAAGAAAGGTAGAGTCAACTGGTTTTGCAAACGAAGGCATCAAATATAGCTGAATGTGTACAGCATCCAAAAGTGCTGCATGAAATATGTTCTTCTGGAAAAACGAAAACAAACCAAGCCGTATTAGAGAGCTCTATGAAATTCAGGATTTTGGAATGCACGTCTGATCAGAGAAAGGCTGTGCTACTGTCCTCGTTGTTTAAGCTTTTCCCAGAGAAAAGTTATCTGGAAACTTTATCTGTGCATCACTGGTAAACGCTCCATCAGCCTTCTGGCTCCAGTGCACACATTGGCTAAGACTTAGATAATATTGGTGAAAATCTTTTAGTTTTATCAGTGTTGGCAGTGGTTTACTTCTTGGCCATTGTTGCGCGTGGCAAACTTGGTAAACTTTTCTTATTAATAAACTGAAGAAGAAAGTATTTCTGACAAAGAATACTAAGCTACACAAACCTAAAATGAAAAATGAAGGAGAAAAGATGGGTCTGTCTCCGTTCAACAGAAAACATTTTTATGCTCACAGAAATAAACTCGGATTTTGTTACGAGGTTTTTCTTCCTCGTTTTCAGGTACAATAGTTAACTTTCTGGGCTTATCCATTCACTAACGGGAAATTGTGCTGGCTGACAATAACCTCATTTCAGAGAAACATGAACTGTCTCAGTTTGGAGAATGTGAAATAAAAATGGGAGTTATTTCATTAAAATATCTAACTTATCCCCTCTTTTCTCCCTATAGCTCCTATTCCCTCTCATCATAGTAAAATAAGACCCTTCCCAGCCTAATGTCATGTTACAGCATTAGTGTGATCCCTTTAGTAATTAATAGAATTTAGGCCCCAGCATAGTCAGTTTTGATTAAGCAAACATTAAATTAATTCAATCTGCAAACACTTAACTCTGTTAGAACTATTGAGGGGAGAAAGCATTTGGATGGACGGCAGAACGCATCTTCATTGGATTGCTGGCCACCTCAGAGTAGTTAACAGTCAGATCAATACCGCTCCTAGAGCTATAATAAAATGGCTTCGACAAGCTCATCTGTGGCTGAGAACACAGTATACACATTGATTTCCTGGCCTGATATAACCCATTTACCTATTCAGCCAGTCCGTTAAGGAAGGTGTAAGGCTACAAAGGCCCAAGGGAGCAATGATGCCTGTAAGTAGGTTAGCAAATACTTGGAAATGTCTTAATTTGTTTTATGGTTGCTACTTCAGGGAGATACTTTTTTTTAAAAGGAAAAGGAAAAGCTTTAGATATAATTTCTCATTATTTTGTGATGGTTTTTAAGTTGGGAAGTGTGTAGTGCTGTGTGCTCAATTTCTGTCCTCATAAAGGCCCTTGCTATTCTGCGCACTTCAGGGTGTGGACATTTGGGATGCCCAACGTTTGTGACTTATTGCCCGCCAGCTTTGAAGTGCCCGTACTTAACCCACGATCTCGCATCACTACTGTTTCATTGGCTTGGCTGGCTTTCTTGAATCTGATAAAGAAAAAGCAACACAAAAGGAGTTTGTAGATGGGGACAAGGAAATTAACATTACGTTGTCCCAAGCCAAGTTATTGCACGGCTTTTGGTTATTTATTTATTACAGCTTTCCAAGTTCTACCTTGCAGAACTGGAAAAGGGATTCTAGCCCAGCTCTGCTGTCGGGTTCTACTGAATTCTGTTTGTGTGCCAATGAACCTGTGGGTAGGAAGGGCAGGAGAGGGGGAGAAGCAACTGGTACTTGATACTGGCTGCTGGTAAATAATGAATTTGTGTTCCACCTGAAGGTCCTTTCTTGTGAAAAGTCTGTTAAGTGGCTTAGAGAACTGCTCCGTTCTTACCCAAAGTCCACTTTCATGTCACGTACGAAGTGGCCGGGATAATTTCCAGTAGCATTTCTCACGCCTTTTCAAATTTTGTGCAATATAGAATGTGGAAATTAGTAGCAGAGACTGATATTTGTGACTCTGCATCCCCAAATACAAGTTTGGGTGTGTGAAAAATCTGGTTATGGACCATGTGCAGACGTTCATTCATTTCATTGCTTTCAAGCTCAATTTTTGTTTCCGTTCCTTTAGTGGCTTGTTTTATTCCCTGTGTGGATCTGTGCTGAGCGGGTGGATACTCAAACCATTCATGAGGAAAGATATATTGAAAAAGACAGAATGGTGAGGCGGCTGATAGGCAGTTATTAGATTCAGATAAACTGTAATCTTAAGTCATCTTATGAGCATGCTAATTACACAATGACATTACCTACATAGAGTGCCGTTGCTTTGTTAACATGTTATGCAAGGTCCTTTATTAACACTGCGAGAAAGGACTTCCTCTCATTAGATCGTTATGCAAAACTATAATTATACTTGCCTGTGAAAAATGGGGAAGTTATGAAAGGCTTGCTTCTTGAGGGCTGTACTGTTTTTTTCCCCTTGCAGATTAGAATCACTCTTTCTGTGGAGCGAGGGTGACACAGTTTAAAGTAAGAAATTTGTTTCCGTCGAGGGTTTAGAATTCAGTAATCTCTTTATCTTTCTGCTAAGATAACGATTATCTGTGTTATCATAGCATTAAAATAAAAACCAGGCTGTGATAACTCAGTGAACGTAATTTTGAAGAGAAATTTGAGTGCTGTCATTTAGGAGAAAATTAGCAGGGAAGGGTCAAATTTAAAATTGCCTTTTCATATAAACATAAAATATTTTGGATGTAATAATTACTAGTGCTTTCAGCTCATGCATTTTTTATTGAAACACACTTTTTCCTTGATGCACACTTGCATTTTCAGGTTGGTAACTGTGATACAACCCCTTTGTGAAATTCTGGAATGTACAAGCAATATTCCCAACCTCTTCAACATGAATGCACATTCACCTTTTAAAAGTGTAATATAACTGTTTATAGCCTTGCATAGAGAAAGGAGGAGTTTCAGATCAATTTTTACCTGTAACACCGTGACTGGAAATCTTCAACCATGTTCTTCTAAAGGTTTATCGGGAGGGGAGGTCTTACTTCTTCCATATAAATGGGACATTTCTGCAGACCTGGCTGTCCTGAGACGCTGTCAAAGATAATTTTTTTAAATTTATTTGATTTATTTATTTACTTATTTATGTATGTATTTATTTCCCTCCATTTTATTTTTGAAGAAAAGCAGGTGAAGCCCCTCTTCAAAGCTGTCTTTTCCAGAGTGAGCGTACTATGGGAGGAGTGAATACTCTGTATGAGCATTTCAGATGGAAATGGCCACACTTGGGAAACGAAACATTTTGTTTCCACTCCAGTAGTATCTGAGTATCTTAATACATTGTTCAGATAAATTTTGCACCTATAGTGATAACATTCCACTTCCTTAAAGTCAAACTGTCTAAAATTATGTGTCTAATTATGGATTAACGGACTTAAATTTATACTGCCGAGTTTCAAAATTGGGTTTCAGCATTTCAGATGAAAAGTGCATGTTTGTCGTACTAATAATTTAAACCAGAAACGCTGCAACTTCTACTTCAGTTTTCTTGTGAGATGAAATGATGGTGGTTGAAGTTCCAAGGCAGTGCTCAGAAAGTTGCGATGTGCTTTTAATGACAATGGGCTGCACAATGAAGATGTTTTTAGGAAGACAGAGGAGTCTTTTGTCTGGTATGGTAATAGAAACAGTTTTGTGCGTGTCTTTTGTGACGTGTGCTTCAGGCTGGCAGGTGACGATGTACTGCAAGTCACTCGTGAGGGTTGGAGGCACGTTGCAAGTATTATGGTCAGTGTACATGTAATTTCAGAGTAGAAAAAAGGTTTAGTGGACAGTGAGCAGGTGATGCTCCTTTGTTGTTATCCTAAATGTAGAGGAAGCAAAATAAAATAGCAGCAGAAGAATATATAGTATATGATACATTACAAAAAAGGCAATCAAGTGTGAAATGACAGCAAGAGAAGCCAAATGAGAGCAGGCAGCTGATGAAGAGTTAGTGGTGTTGAGGAAATACAGCTGGCTTGGAGGGTGGGCGCAGACCAGAAAAAGTTATGTCACTCGGTGCAAGCAGAAATGAGCGTTTCAGGAACACTGAATTTTTGAGAGATAAGAATATTAATACTGTGAACCTTGAAAGTGTAAATGGAGAGACTTGCTGTGAGAGAGACATTTGGTGGCCGTTCACAAAGCATGGGAGTAAAGTCACGAGTGTGATTAATACTGAACAATTCAGTAAAGAAGCAGAGGAGATGTGGAAGGACTTTTGGATGGTGTCCTGGCAGCCGGGCTGGTGAGGTCTGAAATAACAGGGAGGTGTTCCATCAATAGACCACGCCGCTCTTAAGGCTAGAGCTCATGAAACTTTCAACTTGGGCTCCCATTCATCCTTTCACAATAAACATTTAGTTTACTGGCTTAAGCCATCAGGGTGGATCATGTTTTTCACAACGTATGGATTAACATTCTCGATTGTCGGTGGCAATAGACTACATTTATTTCAAGTGAGTTCAAAGGCTGTCTGAGACAAAATGGAATATGACACAGAACACTGATACTGTTGTGGCCTCAAGCAAATAGAGAAGTTGTACACCAAAACACTGCGTTGCTAAAGGCAACCAGAACAGTACTAGCACAAAAACTAATAGGCTGGAAAAAACACCCCAAACCCACTCAGGATATCCCTAATGGCTTAGAGGAACGCAGCTCGCTTGGTGCCAAGGGTGAGGGTAATTCAGCTACAGGACAGGATTGAGGGAAAGTCTGAGGGAGGAAGGTATCTTAGCAATCAGGCAATGCAAAAAGGACATCTCAATCCAGGAACATCAACTAGGGGTCTTGTCTTTCAGTACATGACTCCCTCCAGCCACAACTCCGCTGTGTCTTTGAAGATATTGGGGATAACGAACCAGGAGAGGTTCAGACTGGACATTAGGAAGAATTTCCTCACTGAAAGGGTGGTCAGGCCCTGGCACAGCTGCCCAGGGAGGTGGTGGAGTCACCATCCCTGGAGGGGTTTAAAAGATGGGTAGATGAGTTCCTTGGGGACATGGTCTGGTAGGGAGACAGGCACGGTTGGACTCGATCTCGTAGGTCTTTTCCAACCTTATGATTCTGTGATTCTGTGAATAGCTTATTAAAACAAATACGTTGCATATTAGAGTTGAAAAGAATGGAAAAGTGTATGACGAGGTTCAAGGTTTGGACATGTGAATTTCTTCAGAGGTTTGTGTATGTGGTTTTATCCTGGGCCATCAGGTTAAAACATCAATGAAAATTTAGAAAACAGTCTAAATCAGGAAGCTCATGACTTCCTTTTGTATCTTATCTTGTAACATAATATTTTCATGAAAAGCTCCATTTTTACTGAGTCTGGGACTTTTAGAAGAAGGCATGTGCTTTGTTTGAGGTGACAAATAGAAAACTAAACATCTCTGCTTTCACATGGAGTCACCACATAATAGGAGGTCTCAGGAGCTTGATACCTACCAGGGATTTTGGAAAATACTGGAAAGACAGTTCTGTTTGAAATAGCAGGTCTTGGATCATTCTGAGAGGCAGAGGATATGCTAAATTTTGCTCATGTTTTGCTGAACGAATTGTCACGTGCGTGTGATCTGCTCGAGCGTGGCCATGTTTTATATACGTCCATGCTACGTTTTCTGTGCGAGCTGGCTCTTACCTGCAAGTTTCCATGGCTTTGTTTCAGTTAAATGCTTTGCAAATCCTCACAGACCTGTTGGGACTCTCTGATTTTTTTTTTAGGGCCAAGCTTGTGATTTTCGTGTGGTTTAGAGCATCTTTGTGAACAGTTAGCATGGGTTTTTTTGTCAGTCAGTGACACAGATTGCAAGTATAGGTGATTTTACTTTTGCTTGAATAGTACCCATCATACAAGCCAAGACATTCTTTTAATAAGGGAGACTAATAAATAAAGCAAAAGGATTGGAGTCAGAGGGTCCAGAGCCCTGCCGTCAGTCTGACTCAACTCAAGCAATTACCTAAGTAATGCCGCAATAAACAAAAAGAAATCAAATGGATTTTTCACTTAAGAATTTTTTAAAAAATGTTTTGTTTCTTTTATCCTTGACTTCTAAGGCCACAACCACACACAGAGCTGGGCCAGCAATTGCACCTCGCACTTCATAGCGCAAGGCGTGCGTACTGCCTGGGAAATAAAACATCTTACTTTAAAATAAATAAGGAAAAAAAGCAGCCTGAAAATTAATAACAAGGAAACTAGATTTTCTTTCTTTCCTTTCCTCCTCCCAAGCCCTACAAAAGAGAAGCAATTATTATGCAGCAAAAACAATATAATAAATAATTTCCAAAGGCAATGAAAGCGAGATTCAAAAAACTGAAGCACAGAAGAGTGAACCTCTGTGCGTGGCTGTGATATACAGGCAGAGATGGTATGTTAATTTCTGTGGTGAAAAATTGCATATGTAAAGGCTCATTCATCAAGAATATACCAGTTTTAAGTGAAATATTCTGGGGTTAATTGTAACTTTATGCTCTGTTTGACTAAGACTTGGTAGGTAGCGCCAGATTGTGAATTTTGACTCTGAGTCCTTGTTCTTCAACTGATTTCTTTTAGCTGTGGGGTGAAGGTTTTGAATTTTTGTATGAAATACCGGAGAGGAAGAGTTAAAGATATGACCCTGCCACCAGGGCATGCGACAGATAAGAGACCCTGTTCTCATGGGTGGTGGCTGGCCCTCTAAAGCATTACATGTTATTATTAAAAAAAGAAAGTTGAAGTAGGAATCAGGTTTTTTTATTCCTCAAATTCTTGTATATTCTTTAAAAACCATTTTCAGAAGGTGGCCTCTTCCCGTGTTTTTCCTAGATCCCACTTGTGTGTGGTAATGCGTTACAGCATAACAAAAGGCGCAGTTTTGTGACTGACAGTCCCTAGTGTGACATCCAAACATATTTTTATACTGTATATTTTTCTATGTTGGAGTTTTTATTTGTAGTTTTATTTTTACATTCTACTGAGTACATGTCTGTATTCTTTTTCCTCAAAAATTTGAAATATGCCATGAATTGCTCATTCTCCTTGTCTCTCATTCCTCCTCCCCGTTTTCTCGAAGGAAGGACTGTTCCGTTCAGTAGGGTTGTTATGGTTGTGTTTAACCATATAGGCAGAGATGTAGGGAGCTGAACGGAGCACAGGTAGCATGGATATGACTGGGGTATGGAACACTGTTTTCCCAGTGTCTCCTTCCCAAACAGTGTCCATGGGAACAGGGAGCTTAATGAGCTGGTGATATCACAGGATGTGTAGGTGGACCTTTGTGTTATCTGTTTGGTTCTGGAGAAGCAGTCGATCACAATAAGAATTGGCGCTGGAAATCTGGCAGAATGCAATGCCGTCCTAATGACGAGATTTAGAATGAGTATTTCGGTTTTGGTGCCAGAATGTAGTCACTCGTGGATGGAATTGCTCATAAGGCTTTCAGCAGCCTCATTAAGATGGGTCATATTGTCTGCAGGCAGAAGTAGGCTTAGGAGATGGATCTTTCTCTGTCCTTAGAACGGTTGTTTAAAAAGTAAAATCCAACATCTGGTCCTAATTGAGAGCCTTGCCCATGCTGTAGAATTAGATTCTCTGCCAATTACTCGTCAGTTTTTCAGTTTGGTTTCTAATGGGTAGCGGAGCAGCTCAGCGATGTCTCGGTAATTTAGGTGTGTACCACAAAGCCTAAGGTAATTGAGGCAGTTCCTGAAGGTGTGCGAGTAGGAAAATGAACTGAAATGGGATTACTTTGATTTTATAATCAACACCGTTTCATCCTAATTTGTGTTGAAACGGTAATCTTGTAAGTTACATAGCACATAAAATTTCTTCTAGTAATTGTGCTTTAGTGGCTTGACCAAAAAGAGACATTTTTTGTTGGTGGAATAGCAAAACAGACTCTTGAAACATACGGTCTCTCCTGTATAGCCGGTCCGTATAGGTTTTAAATGTGGAGGTTACTTATGTGAAAATGTGGAGTGTCCTGAGGAATGCAATTTATTAACTATTCTTTTTTGCCAGTGTCGTCTCTTTCCATGGAGAAGTCACTGCTGGTGAGTTTAAACAATTTCTTGTCTCTGCCAACTTCCCCGTGTAGTTGTGGATCGCTCCAATGAAACTCAGGAGAACTTGAGTATGGGTGAGATTCCATCTCTGTTGCAGCGAGCGTAAGCAGAAGCCATTGATATCCGGAGAGTATCGATATTAATACAGTAAAAACTCTGTTGTTTCCTTTGAAATATTTCAGTAGTTTTTATTAAACTCCCTCCTAGGTAACACTGCAGCGAGAGACGTGTTCTCGCGCAGGCATAGAGTTGTCACGCTGCGCCCTGCTGCGACGTTGCGGGGCTGCCTCGAGACTCCGCGCTGCTATTAGAGGAGAAAACATGTAATGTATTATTTGGTTTGAAACCATAAAAATGATTTTTGTTTGTCATGCTCTGCTCTGTGTGATCTCCAGGTACTTTGCTGTTTAACTCAAGTTTCAGATCCTTATGGCATGCGGTTGAAATGTTACAGTTGTGTGTTTGGTTTTTTTTTTTCCTTATCTACATAAACAACATAACTTTGTCAGAAAATTGAAAACGTGCACTTTGTCCCATCAGCTGAAACGGGCTGTCAGATAATGCCTGCTTTTCTCCGTCGCATCAGATGAATGATGTAAATGTTTTTTGGCTTTGGAGTTTTTTGCAAGGCGCTAGAGTAAATGATCAGAGTAGTAACATTTTTAACCTTATCTATCATACTGAAACATTTTTTCTGCCTCCAATAAAACATGTCAGAGTCGATTAAGGACATTCTTCAATGAGGTATAATTCACAGATTTTAGTAGCGAATCCAAGAGCACTGAAGTATTAAAGAGGCTGTGAATACTTAATTACGGATATGTTGCCATCCTACCTTTTACTGAATTCCCTTAACACTTTGGTGCTCTGTAGCTGAAAATGCTCTTTTCCTCTGATGGTGAAGTGAAAGGAAAAGCCAGGTACAATGGCAGAGCATATGTCACATTGTATCTGGTGACAGTGCCGTGAAAGATACTGCTGTTCTAGTACATTCAGCTGTGCTTATCTGGTACATGAGTGCACATTACTTTCCGTGGGCTTGGATCACTTTGGACAGTATCATTAAATGCCACGTCATTACCTGTTATGGAGTAGTGCTTTTGCTTGAAGTGCCTCCTGGGATACGTGCAACAGTAGGAAGAATGATGGGTAAAGATGGAAGCAGCATTAAATTTTCAATGGAAACACTATTGACTTTGACTTTTCAGAAGCCTTATCTGTTAGATGGTGTTTGTCACAGAACCTGTAAAGCCGTGGATGTTCGTCAGCTGGAAGTTGCAGGCAGTTGAACGATATGGACAGGTGAAGGCTCCAGAGGGATCAGCTGGGCGAGCGTTGAGCTGGAGGGGGTAAATTGAAGGTTTATTTATCCAATTCACTGTCAAGGTCAGCTTGCTGGAGAGCTGTCCTATGTGTGCTTACAAAATGCCAAAATCCTGGCAAATTGTCTGAAAGAGCCTCCAAATCACTGACCTTTGTACGGCTCACATCAACATGCCAGCGGCTTTTAACAGTGTCCTTAGAGTGCATTAAATAGTTTGTAAAATCACGCTTTTAATGTCAGCAGAAGTAACTTTTTATTTTCAGCAATAAGGAAAAAACAAAAGATACCTAATGATGATAGAAAAAACCCCACGAAATGGAGAAGCTGCTTCTCCTGAAACAAGACTTTTAGCTTTTTCAGAGCTTCAGAGCATGTTTTAGAGAGGCTGCTATTTCTCCTCTTCTCCGGATAAAACATCTAAAACACTTAGGGGTTTTTTTTTCTTCTTTCAAGTAGATGATTTTTTTTTGCTGTGCTGGTGTAAAATCTAGGTTTCAAATGTCTCATTTTTAAGTTTACCTTTAGCTTTCTTTTACTGTCTCAGGTGAGTTGCTCAGATTTTAGCCTAATTAGAGCTGTATTATTCCTTTCATTAGTTTTTAAATGTCTGGTTCCATGGGTTTCTAGTGTAGCTGTGTTGGGTATCTGTTGGAAACAGGTCAAGTTGTTTTACCGATAGCTTGGCATAAGAAGGTCGTATGTATCACTTTGGTAACTGTGTAGTCTTTTAAACGTGATTTTTTTTTGTATATAGGAATCCTTTTACATATAAGGAGTATTATTCTCTGCATAATACCTGCTTCTAGAGTTTATATCAGGGAAGAGCGGGAAATATCTTAGCTTACTGTGAAGTCTCCTCTTCCAAAGCAGGTTGCCTGCCGCTACAGGAGGGTGATAAAAACCAAACCAAGGGGTTTAACGGCAATTGACTTCGTCTTATAAAGGGATAGTGGCACATTTGACTAATTTAGTGAATATGATTTTTCACTTGTTTTGTAGTAGGTCTTACTGCCACTTCAGTATGCAAGACTTGTCATTGTAGTCAGATGAATGACTGATACCTGTTTCAGCTTTTGTTATTCCTGGTTTGGTAATTTTTTTCCTCCATCGTATTCACTAACGAGGCACCCAAACAGGTGGTTTTCTGTACGGAACTTTGCAGTATTCTTTTTTCTTCCCCTTATGTTTTGTTACCTTTCTGAACAAGTCCCATTTCCCAAGTCAGTTAACTCAACTTGCATTTTTACCAGAAAATAACATTAATGCCGATGCACTTTACGGTTCTTACGGCATGGGTGCAAACAATGAAACGGTTGGCAGGAATGGGTGAAATGGAAAATGAATTTAAAGCTCTATTTTGAGAAGCTTCAAGTGAAACTCTTAGTATTTTAAACTAATTGCTAATTATACTTATCTGTTCATGTAAAGTGTATTTTTAATATTATAAAAATATATTTCAGTGTTTTGGGTGCACTGCTTGCTTAGTATTTTGAGTGTCTGTATGAACCGAAATTATTGAAAGAAGCCCTTGAAGTCTCTTAACTGTAGCACAAATGTAAATTTTGGGGTGTGGACTAATTTTAAATATACATAATTCCTCTTAAGTTTATGACTTTCATGTAAATCTTTAAGTAGTTTTTAAAGCATAGAGATTTTGCATGGTGGCTGCTAAGGGCTGCCTTTGAGCCAAAAGGTACCATCACTTGAATCTATTTTAGTTCACAGATCACCAACTTGACAGAACTTTATGATTGTTTAATTTTTACGTTACAATATTGCCCAGAGTCCCCAGCCTTAGTGCCCTGGTACAGTGGGTATTGCACAAACATGGGTGTAGACATGATCAATGTCTTCAGGAGCTCAGAGCTGCTGCAGTTATCAGGTCACTATGAAAGGAAATTACAATCTGCACAAACTTTGTACCAAAATTGTGCGATATAGCAGGTTTGAGGTAGAAAAGAGCAAATCTAAGGGAGAGGAGAACTGAGGATTCCACCTGTCTAATAAAGCGGAGCCTGCTTTTATTGTTGGCAAGCACACATTTGGACAGAACGAAAGCAAGGCTGAATTATGATAGAGTGCTTCAAAGCACACATATTTCAAATTCAGTCATTAGCTTATGGTTTATATGTGTTATATTCTACTTTAATTGAAATTGCTGCCTTTTCAGATAAAAATTTAGCAGCTAAAAGAAGAAAAGACGTTTACCAAACAATAGGTCTGAATTGCATAACGGCTTCTGTGTGGTTCTAGCTTTCGGCATAAGGGTTAATGGGTGATTTATGTTGGGTTTTGCCAAATGAGGAAGTTTATAGTTTGAGTCTTTATGTTCTATGGTGGAAATATTGATCATTAAAGTTGAAATGCCATTGAACAGAGTTTGGGTCTAAAGAACTATATTTTCTGTTTAAACTGAGCGTTTTCAGATGGTATCAATTAGTAAAAAACAAATGAAAAGTGAGTTCAGATACAGAACTGCCATTTTCTCTACCCTTCAAGTTTCTTCTTCTTTCTGCTTTCTCTGGTCGTTAAATGCTGAGCAGGGAGGAATCCGTTTGTGGGGGGTTTTCATTGAAACTCGCAGGGATTTGTAAAAGCTCCTTGATGTCCTAATATTGCTGCAGCAGAGTGGAAAAGTTTCCCTTTCAGGGAGAGACATGGTACATCTCACTTAAATGTTGAATGTTTATGATGAAATAGAGAGGATTTCTTCTATTGTTGAAAAATCCTTTGTTTACTATTTCGTTTGATTTATACTAAACTGTCAGTAATTACTGTTCAGACTCCAAGTTCCTTTGGCACTAATTTAAAATATACAGTCTTGTACAGTATCTCTTACTATGCAATATTTTAGCGGAAACACAATATGTTTAAGGAATCTGGAGCTAGCAATAATATTATCTTTTAGGGGAGTCTTGGTGAAACGGAGGGAGGAAATTGCTTTGTAGTACGCTCTGGCTGTTGGACGTGAGTTATAGGAGCCCTGAGGATAACTTAGCTGGCTCCTTTCTCTCTTAGCTAACCAACCCATTGACTTCTACACATAAAAAGTTTGTGTTTTTCAGCTCTTCCTCTGGCTCTTGCCAACTATCCAGATCATTAAGAGTTTGGTTTAGGCTTTAGATACAAACCTGGTTTCTGAAGGCAGTATTTTTCCTCAGGCAATCTAATTGCTTCCGTTGTCTGGCTCCGAGCGTGGGATATGGGTTTTGGTAGGAAGATGTAGGGGTCAAGGGATGCTGACAGACTACCTAGTCCTGCTCAAGTTGTTTATAGCTGTCCAGAGCTCTGAAAGCCCTGTTCAACAGCCCACGTTATCAGACGTCATCAGCCAACTTTGCAGTTTAGATACGTGATCCGCGTGCTGGTCTGTGGAATTGTATGCACGCTGCTGTGCCTGCCTGGTGGATGCTATGGATTCTGCAGCGCAGGGATCTTACAATAATTCAAAACACCTGACATGGGGCACGTTCCTCTCCCTGTGCTTGCTTCTTGTGGCTTTCTGAGAGTGCAGTTGTGCTTTCATTGAGCTCAGAGCTGTCTTTGAACAACAGAGTTAATAATATAGAGACGTGATTTTTGTCATCTAAGAATGCTTTCCTTTTGCAATGGCACCTTTTCGGACTACTGATTGTAGAGGAAAAAGGCAGCGTACAGGACTTAAACTAAGAAATTCTGTCTAGCATCCAGTAGCATTTTGTGACCTATCACATCAGGTGTTTTCTCTCTGAATGCCGACCGTGGTTCTGACCACCTCGGTGTACAATGATAATTGAGAGAACCCCTTGCTCCTTTTGCTTAAAAGTCTACAGAGGTTTCAATAACATCGGGTTTAAGCACAATAGCTTTGAGAACAGAAGAGGCCACAGTAGCAGGGGCTGTCATGAGCATGGGGTATCTGTCCTAATAATGCACCATAAAATTAATCAATACTTGTGTGGCCGTTATGGGGGGTGGCAGCTGCTTTGCACATGAGTTTGATAGAGCTTTCTGTCTGCAGGGGAACTTGTGGGGTTCGCTTTCTGCGGTTTAAAAAAGCAGACGTTCTGGATTGTACAACAGCCTTTTGATAATGTGTTAACAATAAAAATGAGAGAGGAACCATGCTGAAAAGAGACCTGAGTATGACTCATGAGAACCTTTGATGAAAGGTCTGAACTTGATATTACGTCTTATTATTTGCTAAACCAGCTGGGGTTTTCTTTGTGGCTTCCCCATCACTGAATGTATTCTCATCACACAAGTTCTTTGTTTAATACACAATTTTATTTCAAGACAAATCTTCCAAAGGTACAGATATTAGACAATTAATGTTCAGGAATGTAGAGATTAACTGCATTGGTTATGGAATGTGAAGGTTTTAATCTCTTGGGCTAAACAAGGAACAATGGATACTTTGCCTCTTTTATGCATGAAATAAATAGATGTGTATGCATATGAGGTTTTGGAACCGAGTTTGATTTACTTCGTGTACATGAAGTGTGATGGATGCATCTGTTTCTTTGGTAGGGAAGGAATAACTCCTAGGTCAGTAGTTAAAATATCATCAGTATTAGTAAGACGAAAAGAAGTGATTGCACTGTGAACAGAGAATTTAGGTTTCTTGAAACAGTTTCACTGGACTGATGCTTTTATTAAAAAGAGAAAAACCGAAACCCAACAATGAACAGCCTTGTGTGGTTTGCCCCAGTTTTCACCTGGGCTGAAGTGATACCTTTCCATTGAATCAGATAGGCCTGTATGTGTTTATGGCACAGAGAGAGGGATTGAAAGAGAGAGAAGTTCGGATCTGTAGACAAAAAATCAGAATATGCATTCATCTACTTGTGATTTCGGGAAATATCAAATGACAGATATGTATACATTTTGAAAGACTGCATATTTTATGACACAGAGAGTCTCAGAAGAGATTATTTGAACATTGTAACTTTATGCCTAACTGTGGTGCTGTCAAGACAAGCATGTTTTCCTATCGGAAATTTAACTACGCTGTATTTATTGTTTTGCACAAGAAAGTTAAAGGAATTTTATCTGTCAACACACAAGAGCAATGAACGAACAACTTAAATTTACAGGAGTAAATTAAATGTCAATTTTCTTTCCCCAAAACAGGCTGTTCCTTTCTGTTAGCAAAGGTAATACACATTGTTTTGAAATATTTGCCACTGGGAAACGATTGACAAGTGTGGACAGAAGTGTGTAAACCCAACACGTTTTTCGTTGACTTGATTTCTTTATTTGTGTCAAGCACACGCGTAAGTTTGAAAGTATGTAAGTTGATTTTTCATACTGCATTAACTCAAATCTTTTCTCGTGCCCTCGCTATAGTTTCAAACTTTACTGCTCCCTCTGTTCTCATATTGCCTATGCTGTTGTAACCAGAGGATTGCTGGGTGTGTTATTTTATGCTACTAAATCACTGAGACCCAGTGAAGATGTAAAAAGCCCTAATAGATAAAGTTGATGTATATTCTTGGCTTAGACTGGATGATATATTTTTTCAGATTGTTTTGAAGACCTCTTCAGATTCTGTGTGTGCTTGTAAATTATTAAAATAGCTCTTTTAGGTATAACAAAGCAAAAGAAGCAGGAACATGTACATGTTACTGTATGAACCTTCCTCACCTGTGTGTTTATATTTGTTTGCTGGTCTTTGAGAAGAGAAATCTCTTGGAGCAAGGGTATATGCGACTGTATGCTGGGATTAGAGACTTCTAGTTCTTAGGAAAGGTTCAGAAACACGTAACAGATAAGTGAAATGTTATTTCGCAAGGTCTGCTTCGTTGTGTGGGATATTTCTCCTTGACGGGTACATATAAAAATGTTTATCTAATGTATCCACACTGTGTATAGTGAAAGAAAAGGGAGTAACAGGTCTTTATCAAAACTGTTCAAATGGAAGGGCATGGTGTAGCATAAACCAAAGGAGAAGTTTATTTGTGGCAAAATTATGGGCAACTTTCATGCCTTTTATCTCCCAACAAATGCACGTTTGCCTGGGTTGTGTTCATAAATGAGTGCTCTGACTGCCTGGAATATTGACTCTTAGAATCAAACAACTTGAACTGGATGAAAAATGAGAGGGCTAAAAATTACACTGCTAAAGCAGGGCAGTATTTATCCTTGTGGTCAGAGCTATATGAGAAAAGCCCTCAATCTGCAGTTTTCAATATATCTGTTTTGGGTGAAGATAAAAGAATTGCTAATTGAGTTTACAGTATGTAAGACTCTGGGCTATATTAGGAGAGGTTATCATTACCTCTGTGTTGTCAGTAGTAAATCTAACTGCTTCTGTGGTCTAGAAAGTCTCTTTCTCATAAAATGATGGTCCAATATTTTTTGAGCCAAGATGTTCTATCTCCAGCATGTGTCAGAAATAGTGACATAAGACAGAAACTCTCATAATACCAGCCATGAACCAAAAGGAATGTGTCTTGTTAACAGCTTTGGAAAGATCCAGTTCCGAGTGTAACTGCCTTCTAGCAGCTACATGGAAGAGAGGATAAAAGTTATAAAATATAACTGTGATGTATTTTCCTGATGAAGCAATAGTTTATAATGATAGTCTCTATAAAGTTAATTTTTACTTGAACAGAGCTGAGCTTAATGGTTTTCAATTATACAAATTTGAGTCATGGGTTTAGTTCATGTGGATTTTGCAACCCCTGGGTTTTGCTTTTATGTCTTTTCCCTAAAATGCTTGGCCTCTTTTTCGCGTTATGTCCTTCCCATTCTTTGTAGCAAGGAACATCAGCCAGTGGTAGGATGGCTCGATCTCCTTCCATTTGCATCTGAATTTAATCTTCTGTGAGGAACTAATTCTTATCTCGCACATAATTTGAAAATGGGTTCTTGAGTCCAAATAGCTTTGTCCTGGAGCATGTGCTCAAGCAAGAATGTCCAAAAGTCTGTCAGCTTTCTCTAGCGGAGGTGGAAATCTCCATGTCACCTGAGTTTTTCTAAGGCACTGTAAGCAAATGTTGATAATTTTACTTTAGATTGCATTTAGTATGGTCACTGGAACCAAATGTCCCCATTGTGCATGTATTTGGAGATGACTGGAAAAGCAACCATTGGTTTGCTCTTTTATTTCCATTTGAAGATGGAGCACATCTGGCACACATCTGTGATGGAGCTGCTGCTAACTTTTGTATTTTTTTTCCCCTCTCTCCAAAAGGAATCTGGAATCAGGTCATCAAAATTATTTTGTGAACCAAGCCAACTACAGTGAAAGGGGGATAAAAAGGGGAGAATGTTCAAAGCTGTATCACTGTTCTGCACGGAAATATTAGTGTAGATACAGCCTATGACTACTGCAGGGATGTGCCTGAAAAAGGGTTTAACAGTTGTTACATCTTTTGCCAGTTATGCCTCTCTGACACTACTGACAAATATTAATTTTTGTGATTTCTTTCCGATTTTTTTCACTTATTCGTATTGTAAATGCCACGTCATTTCTTCACTGACTTACTCCTTTTTATCTCTTTTCGTATCATCCTTAACCTCCCCTAGTGAAGAGGTGGCTGCTGCAGGCTGTGCCTGTATCTTCATTTGAGCATGGAGTTGGCTGGTGGTTGGCCAGTAACCAGCTGAACGCTTACGGTTGAGTAACGTTGGCATTCCACCCATAGTACCATCGATGGGAGGAAGTTTATCGACTCCCCAACAGAAAGGTTGATTTTGTTGGTGTTTTGTGGTATTCGCTTATGGATTCAAACAATCTCAGTTTCAGGTTTCCCTTTTGGAACGGCTGTGTTTGGAAGGATGAGAGTAAAAGAAAACAATGAAGGGAAGTCAATCCCTGCATAGATATGAGAGTGCAGAGGCACGCTCACTCCCTCGCTTTCTCTATGTGTAGACGCTGTCAATTGCTGAATAAAGGAGGTCTGGTTAAGATCTCTGATCAGGGGTTTTGTTAAGTCTTAAGTTCATCTTTGCCTTTGCAACTAAAGCTTTTCTAACAGCATAAACATCTACATAATTTCAGAAATTCTTTTGCTATTTAATCTCATTTTTATTTCACGTTTCCTTAGAAGTATGATTTCTGCCTCATAAAAAATGTTAATAAATTCTATCATTATAATTCGCTTTGATGGCACATTTAAGAGTATGTTCTCATGGAATGTCTCTTGGAGAGATGATACCCTAAAAAGAATATGTCTAGAATGGACAGTACTGTCTGACCTCATTAGCCAGCAGACCAGGGAGCAATTGCAAAAGACCTAGATTGCAGTAAAACCTTGTTTCTTTCCAAGACAGGCAGTAGATTGTATGACTGGGGTGTCACCTTGGCTGTGTCCTGGAGCTTTCAATCTGCAACACACGGACAAGCCCTGAACAGGCACTGTGTCAAGCAAATAGCGTCAAAGTTTGTCATGGGTGCCATGGCTTATTACATTCTTGATGAAATGGGCATTTGTCCAGTAAGAACTTGAGTTGCATCTCTGATTTATTTTGCCTAAAGTATTTAAGATACCCTACCTGGTGGAAAGTTGGACTGGATTTGTGCTACAGGAGAAAGACTCCATATCTGCTTTTTGAGTAATTATAATCTTCAGTCCATGGTTGGCTAAAACACTAAATGTGTTCACTGACCTCTTTGACACCAATAAGAATATAGTATCTAAATCAGTTTAAGATTCCGTTTATTCGTATACATCATATACATTTTAATATAGATGAGAGAAGATGGGTCTTATCATTTAAAATGATCTTGGATGTAATGTTTTCACATTGTTGCCATAATAATTCCTTGCGTGCTGGAACTGTTTTGTGTTCCATAAATCGTAGCAACTGATGGAAAAAGAAAGGGGAGATGTTAGAGAACTGTGAAAGAAATTAATATTTAAAAACTAGGTTAAATATTGTTTACTGTCTAAACAAGAAGGAAACTATAATACTTCACAATTACTTTTTGCCCATTTCCTTAGCTTAGCTAAGCTCCGCATTGATTAAATGGGGTGGAGGATGGGGTACTTTTTGGGCTGCAGATTCATCTGTTGCTGATAATGGAAGGTATCTGTCACTTTTATTTTGTGGAGAGATCTTTATCATAATCCAGCTTGGACTATGTTTCCTGAAAATATTTAGGCTTGTTCTGTTTAAAATGCCTAAAGAAGAACTGATCGTCTTGCTGATAAGTGGCATTTTTCAAATGGACACCTTTACTTTCGGCGGGTATCGTTTCTTTGAATGATGTGGGTATTACAATCCAAAGCCAGCGCTGTTCTCTTAAATATGATCTAACCGGTAATGCAGATCAATATGTATCAATATAACCTTTAAGGCAAACTCTATATGCTTGGCTTTGAACTTCAAGGCATCCTTTTTACGCGGTGAAGGAACGAGCTAAGCAACTGAAATGTTGTTAATGCATTTTTCAGTATTTTTTGGCTACAACTTAACTTGAACTACAAAGATGAAATGCTCTCATCATTTTAAATATTTATCTTGGGGTTTGAAGAAACAAAAGTTAGAAGAGAGATTTGGGTTTCTGGTTGTTTTTTTAGTAGCTGAAGGCAATTATATCTTTATTGACCCTCTGTGTTCACCCCCTCCTTCAATGTCAGGTACTTGCTTATTATTATCAACATGACATCTCCTTTCTTTGAAAGGTTGTCCGTCACACTTTGAATCACCTCTCTCCATGGTTACATTTTCTAATCAGTTCACATGATCGAGCCTACATCAAGTGATGCTTTACTTAATTCCTTTCCGTTTGTATGGTGTGATTCTTGGAGGGACTCTCGTCAAAATTTTGGAGGGCCCTGTCAGTTTGAAAAGAACATGACCTTTAAATTGTATCAGTATGTTTGCTGGTGCATAAGGGAAAGGAAAAGGTTCGTAGTGATGGAAAACCACTCTAAAAAAAAAAAAAGAAAAGTAATTCACTCAGAAGAATCATGCATAGGAAGCCAATTTGTTTATAAGATTTAAGAAAGACAGAATTAGGTAGACATCGTCTTTAAGCAATAAAGGGTCCAAACAGCATGTACTTAAATTTGGCTTAGAAAATGCTATCTATTGGTCTGGATTTTCTGTGTTTATAATGATAGCTAAAAGTAAGAACGCTCACATGTGGAAGAATTGATAAAAGGTGTATTTCTTTGAAATTATCAAGCCTGTTAGTTCATTGTACTTTCATAACTGTATCTGTGGGCATGCTGTAGTTGGTAATTGACTGTTAATTTTTGTAGAGTTTGTCACTGACTAAAGTAGCAGAGTTTGTTATGTGGGTATAAATATGCATTCGTTTATGTGCGTGAGAGGATAATTCAAGTTAACACAGAAGAAATGCTTTTGTATTGCAAATGCAGACAGTCTGAACACAAGGAAAATCCCATCTGGAATGCCTGATACGGATAGCTGAGGCTGTACAATGTAGACGCATGCACGTTGAGTTGAGTAACGCTGGGAACTTCATTAAGTTTCACAACCTTTATTGAGGGTACAGACTGTGGATGTCCCAATACCCTGCAGTAACTGGGTTGGTGATATTGACTGTTCTCATCTCCTTTCCGCCATGCTTTGAGATACTTTACTTTTAAGTAGCCTTTACATGCATTGAAATACATAGTTCCATTGAAATCGTTGAAGTGTGGTTTGTCCTGGATTTATATCTTATCATTACTCAATGTGGATGTCCTCTAGCTTTTTCCATTTTTGGAACATATTGAATCTCTCGCCACCTTCAGGTTCTTTCATACCTGTTAAGGTATGAGGTCGTTCTCCAGGTGTTCCCAAGGTCAGTAAAAGGAATTCTCTTCTCCCTCTGGGTATGCCATGCTCAAAAAGTTAGTAGGAACTTGCTTATCTTTAAACTTCTCACCCTTCCGTGTCAACTTTGTATTAATGGGACAGAAGATTCAAAAGTTACTGGGTGGAGAGGCTGGCATAGGGTGTGAGCACATAAAATTGCTGTAGTGAGAGTGTTGAGGAGACTCCTTGTAGTCCTGCATCCCTTGTCACTGTCTTCAAATTTAGTAGTGTTCTCACTCATTCATAAGAAGAATCTTGGCTCACCTGCCAAACACCTTGGGTTCTGATACTGAATCTCAGTCTTGCTCCAGGAAATCAACCTAATCCAGGGCAAATCAACCCACTCCAGGAACTCTACCAAAACCCAAGTCGGTACAGGTCTGTTGTTGGGTGTGGCTAAAAGGAGACAAACAAGTTAACCCATGATCTGAATCTGTGCTTAGGCAGCACTGTACAAGAGTCAAGTTCTGGTCTTCTTTTGCTTCCTGATTTTTCAGCCTCATGTGTAGAAGAATGGGCCCCAGAAGCTAAACGCTCTTGCTTTACCACTTTTAGCAAAACCTCTGTGGTGTCAGCTCCAGGCTTGAACGCACACGGACACTCTGCCTATAACACAGGAGCTGTTGTCTTCTTCTGGGCCTCCAGAGCAGAGAGCTCTTACCAGAGGTTTGCTCTTTGAGTTTAATTGTTTGATACGCTTTGATTTCCTAATGAAAGCGGCAAAGCCGTGTTCGTTAGCATCTGAAATTAAGGCTGTTCACAGAGGTCAGATATGGAGAACTTTCAGCGTTAAGATGTGCCACCTTCTATGCTTGAGCTACGTGGTTCATGATATCCAAATCCCAGATGCATATGACAGTAGGCAACTGTATGCGCCTTCTTCAACGCACCTTCAGCACTAGATTTCCCCGTGCAAAATCAGGAGTCACGTCCTATGTGATTCTGAGACACTGAGGAGCTCGCGGCAGCTATACTTGGTGTACAGGTGTGCATGTTACCTGCATTTCATACCAGGCATTTTGTGTAGGACTTCATTTTAGCATTTTCTGCTAATTCATATTTCATGATTCATTCATACCTTTAATCTGTTAATGTAATTCTAACGTTTCACTGATTGCTCAGATAAACGTGTTTTCTCTGTGTCTCAGAGATTGTGAAATAAGGTGGCGGAATGATAAATACCAGTAGTGAATTTGTAGGATGGCAGCAATATTCAGTAGTGTATAACATGGCTTTCGCTTACACGAAGGAAAGGTCGTACATTTTCATCTGTGACGTATCATTGTTGGCTGAAACATGAACCTCACGAGTACGTGAAGCCACTGTATTCTACTGTTACTTTCTGCTGGGCTATAATCGCTAGGTTTTAGTAACTGTAACTTGATGGAGCTCCAGTCTCACTTGTGGAGCGTGTGGCATTTTGCATGTCCTGCTGGAAATCCCCACTTCGATAAGGTGTTTTGCCTCTTTGCACATGTAAAACCTCAGAAATCCTGGAAATCATATTCCTGTCTGGAAAAAACCCCAAACCATACAACAAATTAAATATTAGAAATGAGGCCTTAACTCTAATGCAAAGTCTTTTGGGGGGGGATGATGATTTCTAATATTCTGACCTACCAGAAGCGTGCTAGAAATGTGTGCGTGGCATCCCTCAGTGGTTCTTGCTTTTCAAAGAACAAGTATAATGAATTCTCTGCAGCCTTAAAATTTTGCCAGACATTTTTCTTCACGTTCCCCTTTTTCTTTAAAAAGTTTAAATCAGAAACTGAATCATTTCATATTCTTGAGAGAGAACCTCAACACATTTCTGTGGTTTGTTTTTCTTTTAAATTTTTCTTTTTCATTTTTGACTACTGCTCGGACTAATTTGCTCACCTATGTTTCAACGTATGCAGTTGTCTAGAAGCTGAGGAGCTCACACTGTAATGGTTTTACCGCTTTCCCTCTTCCTGTTAACATATGTGGATGCGGAAAATATAACTTTGTACCTTAAATAGTCTCACATGCAGTGCAATAGCCTTTTTTCCTACAACCTTATCAGCTCGGTTGGAATTATCCACATGGAGCAAGTGCAATGCTCAGGGTGTAAGGAGCATCGTGGGGACCAGATCCAAGAGTTCTGACCTGCAGCCGCCTTAGTCAGAGGCACAGCATTCGTTCAGAAGTCTCTCTTAAATTAATTGAAGGCATTGCCTGAGAGAGGTTGAAAGATTGGGATCATTCTGAACAGCTCTGGAGCCGTAGTGCACCCTTAAAGGATGCCATGTTTTAAATATACGGGAAGTCATAAACACTGCATGGTAATAAATTACAAAGAAGACTTTTGGAAGATTTGTTCTACCTTTCACAAAATGCTAATGTTTATTTTGTGTTCATTTCATCGCATTGTCTTTCATTTAAAAATTACAGCTTTACTACAGTGAGCTAATTTCATAATACTGTATTAACTTAATATTACATAAATTACATTTGTCAGATTTGGGCATTGTAGTAGATGTACAAAGCCCAAATTTACTACCAAAGCTCTCCAAACACATGTATTCATAATTTGCTACAATGAACCATATGCCACAATATAGTATTAAGGAATTACACATTCTAATACCAGGCACAAATCCTGCTGCTCTTTCTGCAACTGTTCTAGGTACAAATAGAAACAATATATTTCTAGCCTTTTTTTCCCCTCTAGTTGCAATTATGAGCAAAAAATGTTACAGAGTGGGAATATTTTTAGCCACCTGCACTTTTTTGTCTGACTAATTTTTAGCTGCGTGTTGCCTGTGAAGGTTATTGGAAATATGTGGAGATTGCGGCAGTTCCTCGCTATATTTTCTCTGCAGACCATTATAACTTTAGGCCTGGAAGGAAAAGGTAATAGAAATTGGCATAACGAATATTGCAGGGCGCGGGGAGCTGCAGTTTTCTTTTAGGAGAGAACCAGAGCGCTCCTACCTAAAAATATTTAATTGTTATTGCCTGCAGTTCTGCACGGGGTGTTTTCCGCTCGCAAGGTGGAGGGTTCTGCGATGCAACCTGGCTCATTCTCTGCGTTCAAACAAAGAGCAGAAATGCTCTCTGCGAGGGGAAGGGGAGAGCTCGTGCAATTGTGGAACATCTATAGGTTTTTAAACACACACTGTCTAATCAGCCTCTGACAGATCCATTGTAAATCAAAGGTCTGGTAAGTGGGGATGCCAGAAATGTTTGATCTCATTCCAAGCCTTGAAACAACTTGCTTATTTTTTCTGCAGTTTGGCTCCTCAGTAAAATAAAACATTGAGAGATGAATGTTCTGACAGGTCATTGTGTGTCAAACTGTCACTCTGTAATGGTTACATATTTCAGCTGGATTGAGGTGGTGGTGGTTGGGGGGAGGTCTGGGAGAAAGGGAAAAAGAGGGAGAGAAAGAGACAAAGAATAACAAGATTTCTGCTCCTTCTTATGGCTGATCTTCATTTAAACCAAACACTTGTCATGTTCAGGGGAAGTTTTATAAATTTTTAATGATATTGGGTACAACTGGTGCTTTGAAATTTGCTGTACTTTAATTTTTTCTTCGTTAGCAAAGGTTCGCTAATGCATTGAAGTGCTAAGAGCGTGTCCTAGGGATGCCATGATAATTGTGTTGTTAATAATATTGTGGCACTAGTAATGTTCTCCTGGTAATCAAGCCATGAGATTTTTTTTTAATATATTCAGTTATTACACTGCATCTCGTACAAATCATGTCAATTACAATTGCCAGCCTATGACAGTTAAAATAATTGTATACGTTTTCCAGAATTTTCCATTGGCTTGGCTAATCAAGCTAAAAAAAAAAATCAACACGTTATTTGCATTAATTTTGTTTCTAGTCTATTTCTGCTCCTAAATCATTTGTCCATCTACTTCAAAAGGCAGAACAGTAAGTATTTTAATAATAAATATACAAACATATTCATACTGGAACATAATAGAAGCATACTTCTGCAATAGGAACACAGGAGATGGGCTGGGATTAATCTGTGTGTGTATGCATAGACATAGATCTGTTAAAGTTGTCGTGCTCCTGTGAGAGTGATTTATAAAGATAGATATTCAGGGGTGTTTATTTTCATGATTTTGGAGGAGTGTGTGTGTACACATATCCACCTATGTAAAGATGCAGCCTGTTTGTAGACATTGATATTTTATGCCTCTTTTAGAGATGACTGGGGGTTATTGCATTTGAATATTTACATTAAAAGAAATCAACTGAATAGTTGCCAGCTGAAAGAGAGAAGTTCAGTGTCCAAACATTAGCCTTCTGTAACACTGGCATCTCCTGTCTAGTGCTGTCGCTTTGTTTCTTTGAAAACAAGAGACAAACAGCAAAAACTGGCTCAGCATTCTGTCACCGGAGCAGGAAACACCCCATTGTGTGGCTGCTTACCGCGTCCTGCTGGGGAGGGGGACGGTCGTGATTATTTGCTTTATCATGCCTTTAATTTTCTTATTTGATTTTGCTATTGTTTATTTTTAATTTTTATATTTTTATTCTGTCTTTATTTTACTACACTTTTTATTTTACTAGAATTTTATTTTTGTTTTACTGTAATTTTATTTTATCTTATTTTATTTATTTTGAAAGTCAATGAAACATATTGGCCTCACCCCAAACTGTAGAACTCTTGAGTCTTCCACGAGAGGGTTTGGTTTGCTCGGTGTGTATTTACAGAAGCTACTAAATGAACACAACGGGGGTGCAGAAGAAACGGGGACTCGGTGTACAGGTATCGAAAATATACAGAATGATAATATTATTTCCTTTCTCAAGGAGGCGTATCAATAGTACATGAGCAGTAACCAAGTACAGCCCAGCGGTAGTATATGAGCAGGAATAACAAGTAAGGGATGTAGTAATTACATGAAGTGGAATAACGAGTAGGCATGGAAGCATTTGGGAAATAACAAGTCAGCTGGCAGTGGTATTTGAGGAATGACAAGTGAACATGACAGTATTATTTGAGGAATAATAAGTAAGCTTGGTGATATTATTTGGAGAATAACAAGTGACCGGGGGTGCTTTCTCCAGGCGCTCGCTTTCCCCTGCTGCTATCGTGCGAAGAAGGTGCACAAAAGAATAAAGTGGTCACAGGTTGCAAGGGTCAAGGAAACAAAATGTTTTTTTTATGCAATAAGCTCCTACTAAACATGGCTTGAACAAATCATCCCTCAAAATGTAGAATTTATTCCTCAACTTTGCCTGGAGGTAAAAGTGGAAAGAACAGATATTTTTTTTTTTTCCCCTTTTCCTCTGGCCCTGCGAGTCCTGACCATAGAGAATGGATGGCTTTGGAGCCGAACCCAGACAGAAAAATCAATGCTTCATATCAGGAGGCTTCAGGGGTTAGACTCCCATGTTCATGTCAACAAGGCTATTGCTTTTCTTGATACTGCAAAGTTATCGTTTCCCCGCTGCAGGAACCCACCGTGGTGACTTGTGCGGTCACAGCTTCACAAAAGTCCTTTGCCTTGGCCAACCACCACAGTGGCGAAGAAATTAATTGGTGACGAGGTGTGAATTGAACCAAACCAGCCCATTAACGAGCGCGTGGATGTTAGCGTTTGCTGACAGGGTGTTCTCTATAAAACCAGGCTGGTTTGTGTATCCCATGGGGGTGGCTACGCTTTCAGTGTTGGGATGATTCATGTTTGAGAGCAAAACCGTTACTGGGAAAAGAATTAATAAGTGTTGGAAAACTGGGATTAAAGAAGGTGGCCTTTTCTCAGCCGCCTCCTCTCTCCCTCATCTGGATATTCCTGCTGTTAGTGTCAAAAGGCTTCGGCTTCCCCTGGACAGGTTCCTTCAGGCCCTGCTCGTGTCGCTGTTTTAATCTGAATGGGTGGGTTTGTTTGGCGGTCATCGCTTCTGCGTTAATCATGTCTCCCTTGTCAAGAAAGTCTTACAGTTTGTCAATAGAATTATGTTACATGAGGTTAAAAGCATGTTGCTTCAAATAATACTTTTTGTCATCGCAAGGTATTAAATAGACTACCTGAAAATGAGCCCCTCTCTGAATCTTTGTCAATTTAATTACTGTAACAACTGTATTTGGCTCAGTGGGCAGGAAAAAGCCAACCTCGTGCAGTATCAGAGGGACAGTTGGCTGCTGTACGTCCGGTATCATCCCTGTTTGCATAGGGAAAACGAGGAGATTTAAGCGTTGCATCCTGTTGGAGGGGATTTTTGTGGTCTGGTTAATTTGATGGCTTCCCCCTCTCCACCGCCTCCTTTAAATATGTTATGGATCCTTGTTTTCTTCCCCCAATTTTCTTTTTCCCCTTTGCTCTGCTGTCTTTGGTGACACAGTGCTAACACTGAAAATGCTGGCGGCTACAGTGAGCATTGCTCACCCAGAGCAATCGGATGAAAAGGCAGTGCAGATGTAATTTGTTTTCAATGGCTGTTTCAAAAGAATAATTGTGGTGACATTGTGGGATCAATATTATAGATTTTTGTTTTCAAGTACACTGTATGTGTGGTGCTAAGGGGAGGCAGGAAATATAACACTGCAGCCTGAATACAATAAAAATGGATTGAGGTCTGTGGGTATTGTCGGCTGGTAGCCATCACGGGTTTGGAACATCATTGGTGGGATTACAGCGCCTGTCCTCTGGGCTGCTATTTCATCCTGAGCGCAGGCACATTTGCTGCACTTTTCCTCTTTAGCTCCTCGAGGGCCTTGCTTGCTGAACTTGTACAGACTTGCTGCGGGTGAGGCGCTGGGAACGCTCCAGCGCTTTTCCTCTCTTCACAGGTGGTGGGGTGGAGAGGCTGGGGGTTCGCGCGCCGCGCCGCGCTGGAGGAGCGCTGCACAGCAGGACCTGGGGTGGGGAGGGAAGGACTGCACACCTGTGTGGGCATTTCAGTTCCCTTGCCCAGCTCTCTAGGCCACCATGCTAGATAAAACCTCTTTAAGGCACCTTCCAGAACCCCTCCGGTGAGCAGCCTGCTGACTGAACCTCCTTCGAACAAGGCGGTGCGTGTCATTTTAAAGTACCAGGAGAAATACGGTGTGGTGAGCAAGGGCTTCCTGCTCTCAGGGTTCCGTGGATCAGGGTAGCTAGACAAAAAATGTGGTTCCCAAGGTGAAAATTATATTAACAAAGAATTAGTAATAAAGCTGAATAAATGTAATAAGATGTGAAAGAGAGCGCGTAGCACGTTTTCCCCCCCCCCTTGTCTTTCATAGTTAGGCCCTGAAAGAAGTGGAAATTCAGCCAAACCACCTTCTTTATTACCAATTTAAGCATTACAGATTAAAACGTGTTGTTGTTGGACAGCTTGATTGGCTTGGGGATTTTCTTTGAGACGCTTCCCTTGGTCCAGGTGTCTGTTGCAGAGGGAAGGCCTTTGTGGGAAGGTTGTCAGGTGAGTTTTTCAAGCTGGGAGAAGGTTCCAGGTTTTCTCTCGGCTGGATTCTGCCCTCTCTCTTGTTTCTGAATGATGGTTACCCAAACCCTGCCAGCAATCCCTGCGCTCCAGGGGTGGCTCAGAACCACCCTTTGTTATTCTCACAAGCTGTTTAATCATATTTATTGAATCACATAGATTCTTACCAAAAGTAGGAAAAACAGTATGTGCTTAATTTTGACCAATTAATTCCACAACAAAAATGCTCTCTTGACCTCTTTTATAAACCAGGACAGCAAACAGCTGTTCTCTCATCCCAGCAGAACCAGCGTGGAACTTTTTAAATCTGCTTTTACTGGTGAGTATTGGATGAAACAAAACACCAGTCACGTACAGGGATCCATTTCAACCAATGAATCCTGTTAATTTATTAATGGCCCAAAGCTTATAAGAGAAACTTTTATTTTATGAAGTTTTTATTTCTGCATTTTATAAATCTTCAGGCTAGCAGTCAGTAAACTCCGGTTTCTTTCTGTGTCTCAGGGTTTGATACAGTGCATAAAATTCCTTTCTAACACTGAAATAATACATCTTGAAAAAACAAACATGCAAACCAATATTATGTTCTGGGGCAGTTTTGAAACTCTGACATGGGTTCTGGAATCGAAAGCTAAGGTTGTGCTCACGTGTCCGTTCGTCTGCAGAAACACCTGCCACCAGGATCTGCTTCTGGGTTGGTCACCTGCTGGCTGGTTTTGTTCGAGGCGAAGGAGCGTGGGTGAGGCCGCACGTGTGTGTTTTATCTTAAATAAAATACTTGGAGAAATACAGGCATGGGCCTGAGAAGGGTTTGGAAATGAGAAGAGGTTAGAGGAGCACTGGGCGATTCTTCTCAGTTGGACGTGTCGGTGATGTCCCTGGTGATACGGGAACTGCACTCCTGGGCTGTTGGAGCACCTTTGCGCTGAGCTCTCACAGAGATGGTTTGTGCTCGGATGGTTCTGTTCCGTTGCTCCGGCTCTTGTTGCGCGGTCAGAGGTGATGACGCGTGTCTGGGAGTGGCCTGTACCAACATCCCCTGGGAATGCCTGGTGGCAAGTGCAGTTTTTAACTGACGTGGCTTTGACTTGTACCTGGCCACAAACTGATGCAATTGTATTGCCGAAACGGGGGAGGAGTTATGGCTGGGAATTTGCTGTTCCAATGCTTTTTTTGACTTATGAAAAGAAATGTCGTGCAAAATCTTTGCTTTTGTGACAGACAGGCCTGAAAGCCTGGTGTTTGTGTGAACAGCTTAAAAGTGTACCTTTATGTTAGTCAGGTGAGCAGCTGGAGTTGTGGAAACTCAAACCTCTTGTGCTTTTTATCAAGACCTGGTTTTTATTTTTTTTTTTCCCCTCAAAAACCTATATAAATTATACATCTTAAATATTATAATTATTTGCATGATTTTAGCTTCTTTTGAAATAGCCATTTTGTGCGTCTCGCACTAAAGCAGCATTGCACATTTTAACTTGACGTGTTTGTGCACAGAGAACTTTCAGAATTGACTCTGAGAACCTCTCTCTCAAGGCTGACACAAGAATTGGTTGCTCGTGCTCTAAATCTTTTTATTTCACTTTTTATTTTACTGTTTTAATGTGATAAAATGTGTTACCCGACGTATCAAATTAATTTAAAATCATTAAACGCATGGTAACATCTTTGGGGCAAAATTTTGCCTACAGTCAAAAATACACGTGTCTGTTTTGGACAGACACGTGGGTGTTGGTGGCCGGCAATTAATGGAGTTACATGCTTGAAGGCTTATTTTCTGTGTATGCAGAAATTGATCTTGAGTTGTTTTTAAAAGCTGGTCACAGGTAGGGAAAACACAATAGGGAGGCATTGGCTTTCTCCAAAGTACTTTGCCTGAACACGCAAATCCAATATTTGATGTTTATATCTTTACAATAAGCTGACTCGTTGTCAAAGAAATTCTGCTTGGAAAAGAGCATTTCCTTTCGGCGGGAGGAGAATGCTGGGGAGCACCAGAACACCGGGCTAGAGGAACAGAGGCTGGTGAGGGGTGTACGGCCAGGCTGGATGAGGCTCTGAGCATCCTGATCCCGTGGGAGGTGTCCCTGCCCAAGGCAGGGAGGTTGGAACTGGTTGACCCTTAAGTTCCCTTCCAACCCAAAGCATTCTCTGGTGTGATAAGCACGGTGCGATGCTTTAGTGGAGCAGAACGAGCTTTAGAGATGTCGCGTGCTCTATTTTCCGCAATTTCTTATTGTGAAAACTACACCATGAGGATAAAAAGGCTTTGCTTTTTCAGAGTTTGAATAGATTTTCCTTTTCTATGGTTAAGATAAGGCTTTTTTGGATATTGCTTCTGGCAGGCAGATTAAGAGCTTAAAATGAGGACTTGATTGCTCACCTGCTTTGCCTGTTTTCTCTGTCAACGAAAGCTGTAAAAGAATGGATGAAGTTCAGGCAAAGATGCTGCATCAGCAAACAGTAATTCCACCCCAGGTGGGTAATCAAACAGCTAGAGACGTCCACCACCAGAACAAATGAAGGACTGGAGAATCAACTAGGTGTGAGAGTATTTACCATTGCAGGAAATACACTTTCATAGATATTTTTTATGCCCAAGCGTTACTCCTCGAGAGTCATCATATTTTATGAAAACTTTTATTAACATTTCCCAGTGACCTTACCCCCATTGTGTTTTTATCAGTCCCAAGAGCCATAACCTGTTTAAAATATTTTTTTTATCTTTATAAACACAATAAAGTAAGCTGTCTTGCACACAGATTTGTAGATCTCATTAGAGATACTTCTTAAAAAGGTACTCCATCTCTTGGGAAGATAATGACAGGTAGTAATGTGGGCATGCAAAGTTTTCAGACAGGAACAGTTTGTTAAAATGGATTGTTTAATCTTTCTAGCATTGTTTTGGAGTGGATGTACTTTTTAATTGCACTTTTACGCAGTGTTATTACTTGAGTGAGGGAAAGACAAGGGCAGCTGGAAACAAATGTGGTGGCAATATCAGTTAGATGGTATTCCAGGTGAAAAAATAGCCAAAGGATTTGCTTAAGATTTCAAGCGTTATCAAAGTCGTGCAAGAAAAATGGCAGTTTTTAAACTCATTAAAGTTAACATTTGTCTGTATTGTAAATGAGGCACGTTCCCCAGGGTAGTTAACAGCTTTGGTGGCACAAGATGGGGGTAATTTTTCAGATGTAGTGTTTCCAACGGGCCAGTGTCCTAAGGCTTTGCTATAAATGGCCTTTTTATGCAGTAGGATAATGGGCAGTTTGTGCATTGCTAAATCAGCCCTATTTTGTTAGGAATGTTACAGTCAGGGCACTTACAATTTGTCAGAGGAAATGCAGAGCATCTCTACAGGAGTCTGTTTAAGAGGACATCATTTCTCGATAAGCTCTTGCTTAGGTCAACATGCAGCCCTGCTCTTACACTATTCCCCTGTTGCTTCTGCCACGCGGGAATGCTCTGATTTATTAGGATTGCGCAAGTCGTGTCCTCCGCCTGGCTGAATCCACAATGTGGAAACTTCCCTTTCCCTCCCCCCTTTTCAAAATGCGATGTAGAAGGTTTCTTTAAAAAGCCCTCTTGAAGCGTTTCTAAGAGGACTGTTTCATCGAAAGGAAATACCCGTATGTCGTACAGCATCTTTATTGCGTAGCTGCACGGTATAAATACGTCAGGACTGCTGTTGATTTGGAAAGTGGACTATTTAAGAGCCTTGGCTGTACCCAGGTTGTATTATCACACTGCTGGAAAATGCCTGTGATGATGTGCAAAGGTAAAATGAGGAGATTTCAAAGCCGCTCAATGTGATGCGGAAACATCCAGCAGCTCCATGACATGATAGCTTTTCACCAGAGCGTGCGAAACCTAAACATCAACAGAAAAATCCAAAAGTCTAAGTGAGTTGCAGTGATAGGTGCTACAAATATACATCCTGTCAACTTTTTAATTACATTTTAAATTGCAGAGTCACTTCTATAAAACTAGCTTAATGAATGGTGATTCTTTAGTCAAATCTGCTGTAAAAACTACTTGCAGTTCAGTGTTGTGTTCATTTCCCCTCTGATAAAGGTGCTAAAGCTCTGTCATTCAGACTGCTATTACTAAGAAATGTTTGGTTTGTTTCAGCATTGTGATATTTTACACTCAATGAATGCAGCCAAGGACATTTTTAATAAAAAGAATTAAGCGATGAAAAGCTTTTGTAATGCTTTGTCTGATGCCAGTTGTAATAGGAGAAGTGCAGAGCATATTTTGAAGGGGTCAAAGCTATTCCTTGTTTTTTTTCTTCTGTAAAACTGAATTTAGCTCTTCGCCCAGAATATTCTGCCTTCTCTGTAAAGAAGTATAACATCAGAGTTTCTCTTAAAGGGCACGTTGGGTGACTGTGAGTGACCTTCCCTTGAAATGAAGTAACTCCACTTTTTGGACTTACATGGACTGATTCTTTGTGGTTTCTTTTCCGCACTCTTTGAACTGCTCTTTAGCACCCTTATTTCACCTCGGCCTTTCTCCCTGTGGTGGTTAGGAATAAAAAGGTTTATTTTTAACATATATGAGGTAGTAGCTTGTGCAGGTTTCCCAGATTTGCTTGAAGCGTACAAATATCTTCCCTTCTTTGCAACTCTTTATACTTGGCTCTTCGAGGACTGGCCTGATCAAATGAAGACGGGAAGAGACAGTCCTGGGGCTGCTAATGAGGCAAAATAATGAAGACCCGATGGAAATGCCCCGTTCATGTCACTCGTTCTATCTGCTGTCTACAAAGAAAGATTTCTGTAAGCGATGCCGCTGCCGAACCTGAAAACCATGGAGGACATTAGGTACCCAAAATGGGACAAGCGATCTGTGGGCGATGTGCCTGGGCAGATGGCAAGGATAGGGAGGACAGGGCCGAGGGATGGAATCCTGCACCACGGGATGTGCACCAGGAGGGTGTTTCAAACCAAGTGCTGTGCAGTGATTAGCAGCTCAAGTCCCTTCTGCTGGCACTGCAAAGTGGTGTGGCCGCTTCGGTTTGCTATATAGGTAGCTAAATCAGTATGGTCGGAGTGTGCAAATTAAATTGATGTAACGTCATATAAGCATTGCCCAGGGAAGAAAGAATTTGATTTTCAGAAATGCTGGATACTTGCAAAGTTCAGCTGCCTAAGGATGAGTTTGAAAAAAATCGAGTCTTTGGTGTGGAGCCTGTGTTTAGCCAGTGACTAAGATACAATTTTAAAGCTCAAGGAAGAATTCGTAAGAAGCTATGAGGAGTAGTGACAAAAAGAATCTCAATATACTAATTATAGACTCATGTAAATTCTATAAATTGGAATAAACCCACAACATAGCTGCTTATATAGAGAGTAAAACTCACTTTAGTAAAGTTGTTGAAAGTATTTTTATAGAAGTGTTAAATGAATATTTAGGAAACTCGTTTTATCGTAGGGGATTTGTCAGGTTGCAGTCATGTCTTTACATTCAGTTATTTTGAGTTTACTGTCGCATAGAAAATTATTCTGATAGACACCATGAATTTTCTAGAGTATTATGAACAACATTATCTGCACTTTTTACTAAAAGTCTAAAAGGAAAGAAAAAGTACAAGTACTTTCTTTTTCCAGAAGTCAGCTCTCAGTGCTGGAGCTGGGAACTATCATTTTTTTTACCATCAACTCCTGTAAACTCTTAGGTACCATTAGAAGTATCTAATATTTTTGCATATACATTTGGTATGGAAATGTTTCAAATTCAGATTACTCCTAGGTCCTCAAAGCCAAAGATACTTGCCTCATTTAAATTTAATGATTTGTTCACTCTGAAACCTAATGATGACATTAAACATTTTAATGTAGTATAACGTCCTGTTTGTAGAATCATCCAGGTACTTTAGTATCCATTCTTTATTACTGCATTTCAGCCTTCCAGGAGCTGTGAACGACGAGGTCTTCCTTGCCTTCAGGAATGCACTGAGGTGAAAGCTTTTATTGAGAGTTTTTTGGGAGTCTCCTTTTTATGTGGCCAAGTAAAGACCTCACTTTTCAGAACAATATAAGCTATAAATAATACAGATTTCATCAAAGAATTGCAGAGACATCTTCTAGTTTATTACTGTTTTGCTTGTTGGGACTGTTTAATGAAGTTTGCTCATCTTCTTTATTTACTGTGCCTTTCATTACTGAATATATTAGTATGCCATGAAGCCTCTTCTCTCTGCCCAAAACTCATTGGATGCAAACTCTGCCTGCTTTAAATACAGGTTGAAATCTGGGCTATTGGCAGAGTCCGGTCAGGGATACGAAGCGGCTCTCAGTCACTGAGCTTAGCTGGGAAGCCTTTGCCAAACGTGCTCTGTGTTCAAACCTGCTGGATTGTAGGAATCCATTACATTCAGCAGCTTCGGAAGACACAGTCTACATAGAGAAATAAGGACCTGATCTGGAGAAAGGGGAGAGGCAACAGTGGAGAACTGAGAATTGAGATCAATTTTCGACCAAGAGCATGACACAACTGGGCAAACTATAAAAGAACATCACAGGATAACGGCAAGTGTTAATGCAGAAATCATTCTTATTTAATTCCAAAGAAAGAACCCATCTGTACAACTCACAACCCCCCCAAAGAGATACAGAATGTCTGAGGTTTCTGCTTTAATGAAAATAATAAGAAAAAAGGATGCATGAGAGAGTTGAACTGAGTTGTGCAGCACTGGAAGAAAAGCTAAAGAAAGAAACAAGCAGAAGGTGTCAGGTCATTTTTAATTTGGTTGCGTGCTCCAACATGAGTAGCATAAACGTTTTTTACAATTTAGGTTTTGGTTGCACATTGCACAAACTCGTCTCTTGAACTGACGAGGATGGTTGGAATCGGGGGCTGATGCTCAGCCCAGGAGGAAGAGGGAGTGTCAGTCCCTTACTGTGCTCATCCCTGGCCTTGTAGCCTCTGCCATCCTGACAGACAATTCCAAGAGCTGCTGGTAGTGCCGGTGGCTGAACTGAGCTGTACGGGGGAGGAGAAATACAGGGATGTGCTGTTCTGCTGCCTTTTTACTCCTGACACACCCCATATGCTGAGATAGTGGGTGGCAGTAGGAGAGCTGGCACATTAGCAGCACTGCGTTCCCTGTGCCAGGGGAATCATCTTTTGGCTAGTTAAGTCTTATTTCTAATTCAGTTCTACTTCCTGAGTAGTAGCAAGAGGTGAAATCTTCACAGAAAATCCAGCTCTTGGAGAGTGCGTGATCGTGCAGTCTAGAGGACAGGCTGTAGCGTATTCCTTGAAGCTATATTTTGAATATTGATTTTCATATATTAAAAGAATGCCCAACCAACACACTCTAAACTGCCTAAAACCTGAGTGCATTAGCAATTCTTAAGAAAATAATGCAACTGCTGTGCCTTTGTTAGTTTTTTAGGTCTGTATCTACATGGTAAAATTCACTATACCAGAAAATTCAAGTAGGCAAATCAAAGCAGAAACAAAAAACCTCCTTATTTTCTCTGTTAATAACGTTGCTTGTTAAACAGAAGTTGGCGTAGAATCCCAGTGTGAAATTGCCAAGGAAAGATTGTTAATTTGGCATAAGCTTTAAGTTGTTTCAATTCAGTATCACGTGAAAATAAGTAGAATGATGTGTTTTTGTGGTTCGTATTGCTTGTGAAAAAGAGGATTTGCATCACAAGGAAAATAGGTGTGCACCGTCAGGGGGAGTTCATGTTCATCTGACGACTGCAGTGCTTGGCAAACAAATGCAGTGAACTTGGAGGCAGCAGCAGAGAAAATATCCTGCAATGTTTTGCTGGAAGAAGCAAAATAGAGCAGAATCAATCATCTTTTCAATGAGAGTTAAAGGTGACTCGGGCCTTGCTCCTGGCTCTGCAGCAGACTCACACCCATCTTTGCTACACGTCGGTGACGTTTCTTCCAGCAGGGCTGGTGCAGGGCTCCTCTTTTATAACCAAGACCTCCATCTCCTGGGGCTTCTCCCTCTATAGCGTTACTAAAAATGGTGAAAAGGGAGGGCTTCTCATCGCCTTTGCTCCTTCGGCATCAAACTGTGCTCGATGGCTGTACAAGTTAGCCAAGAACACTACGGAACAGGGTCAGGGAGGGGAAAGACCCTTGAACAACATCCTTATTAATTGACCTCTGCGCCTTTTCATGCTGTAAATATCCAGAGGTATTCGGTCTTTTTTGCCCTTCTAAAAAGCTAAATCCATGTTTCTTTGTGTCTCTCCATCTGTGGATGACGTGGAGCCCCACTGGCAAGAGCGTAGAGCCTGTGCTTGGCTCAGGTCGGATGTGTACAAAGACGGTTCATTACCACTGCTGTCGGTTTGAGGGCTCAAACCAGAGTAAGGCCATGAAATGTGGGGACTAAAATCCTGCGACTACTGAGGTCACTTTGGTTTGCACTGTTGGTTTTGTTTGGACGAGGAATTAGTCACTGTGGTAGCTGGAACTAGGATGTTTTCTGCAGTGGGTTCCTGGTGCTGGAATTAGGATACAGATAGCAGGAGTCAAGGGACAGTGGAAATAAAAGTACGTTGATAGGATTAGGAGAATGCAATAGAACATAGATTCACAAAGTGGCCTAATGTTAGCACCGTCCTCCCGTAGCTCCTCATTGCCAGAAGCCACTGCCATGATGACAAGGGGTAGCACCAGGGAAGATGTTACTGCACCTGAAGAGGTTTTAGTTAATTTAAAATTTAAATTTATTTAGTTAGAAAGTAAAAACCCTTCAGTGGTCGTGAAGGGCAGCAGGTGCAGAGTAAATTTTTGTTTTGTCACAAGGGTGCCAGGCTCTGGTGGAGAAGCAGAGCAGACAATGGTGGCATTCTAAACCACTCCGGAAGGATTTATTAAGGATGTTGGTCAGAGCCAGAAAGTACAGTTCTAAAAACTGGTTTTTTGTACAATAGGAAAATTCTGTTGGTGTAATTATTGCCTTTACCTTACCTATTCGAAAAGTAAGGATAGTGAAGTCTTGTGTTGGGTAAAGAGAAATCAAGAGGTACAGCCAAGGGAGAACGTGGCTTTGAGCCTGGTTCTGCACGTCGGTAGTACCTTTCGTACGTTTGGTACCTCCCTGCTGACCGGCTCGTGTCGCACCCACGCTGGAAAGACAAAGTCAGGTCACAGAACTGTTTGGGAGAGACCGCTGCTCGCCCGTCTGCCCCACCGTGGATTTGTGTGGGCTTTGCCGAAATTCACTGTCCGCTTTATTTTGTTTATTAGCTTTTCCTGTGCTGCGCGGTGAGCGAGCGGTAAGTTATCAGACAGAGGGGCTGAAGGGGAAGATGAAGATAGCCGCCGTGTCCCATCAGAAGTGGGAGGTGAAGCGGCAAAGGAGACAGGGAGACTGATTCTGGAAGATAACAGAGCAGCTTACAACCTGGAGGACACGAGAGAGCCTTAGAGGTAAAAGAACTGACAAAATTTCACAGCAGGCACTATTGGGAGATGAGAATCCAAGGGAAACATCGTGCCATGTGAGAAACAAGCTTTCATTGATCACAACATGCCGTGATGTTTCCATGATAGCTCTGTCTAGGAAACCATTAACAGTGGTGAGAAGAGAATACAATATCTGACAACTTTTTGTTTTGTTTTAAGAGGTGTACATTAAAAATACATCTAACATACGGGACACAAAGGACCTAAATAATGTTATTAAACTTCTGGTAGATGGGGATCTCTAGGGATGTTTACGTATGCTTTTGAAGAAAACTGAAAAACATTAGATTTTGCATTTGCAGGCTTAATGCATCACTTTATTTTGTTCTGTTTAAAGAAATCTATGTAGAATTATTAAGTTACTCAAAATAAGCCCAAAATAGAAGACTGAGCTTTATAAACATTTTACATATTTGTGTTTAATTTGTTGAAAATAGTATAAAATCTGCTCACATTTGGCATCCCGAATACAAATATTAGGAACCCAATCCCTTGATGCGGTATAATTTTTAACAGGATGGTTTAACAGTCTTCCAGCAGATATTGTGCACACTTTTATTTTAGAATAAGGAGCTTTATTTTAGTATACAAAAAATAACGTCTGTGTGTCTTCATACCGTACGAACTGAACTACTGTGTTAGCTTCTGTGCACGTCTGCATTCACTGCAGAAGGGAAAAAGAAAACAAAGTCCCACCAAGAGGATTTGATTGGGCAATATATTTGTTGCAGGCACAAAAAAATTAGGCTAGGAGATGACAGTGCACAGAGGGTCTTTTACCTCTAGAATATAAAGCTTCTGTCTTCTAGCACAGGAGGGTTAAATACAGAGCTTTTAAGTTGAGAAAATATGCAGTTCATGTGAAAGGTTTGATAGCACTATATACCCACCAAAAGCTTAAATGTGCCTGACTGGTTTTATGGAGGACAGTAAATTAGTCTTTCCTTTACCTTTGACGGGTGAGGAGCAGTTCTTGCATGACCGGTGGCTGTCACCGTCCGCACGCTGCCACGCAGGTGAGGCTTTCCGCTTCAAAATGATGACTGGTAAGAAAAACAAGATGTCTTTCCTGGTTATAAATTTAACTCTTCTATGATTAGTCTGGGCCAATTAGGACACCCCTGGGGTTCAGGCTATGGCTCAAGTACAAGCTTGAAAGCCTGATTAGCTGAGGTCTCTTGGTACTTGTTCTTGGTAGTAAATGCTGGCACATATAGTATTGATTTTCATTTAGATATCTTAATGTTTCCAGACAATCCTAGCAGATGTGGGCTGAACTCAGATCTACGAGAGTGCTGGGCTGCAATCTGCAAGCATTTTTCTTGCCATTTTGTTTCATTTTTCCTAAACTTAACTGATTTGGAATCAGGAGATATAAATGAAAAATGCAGAGTTTGCCTATCAATCATGGCATGTACAAACATTGCTACTGCCCTTTTCTAACATCCTATTACCACTGGGTAGTTGGCTAGTCAAACAGGAATAAAAATTACACTGCAAACATCATAAGTTAGGCTTGATTTGTTGAGCAAGAAGCCTGACAATTCCGTAAGAGTTATATACCTCAGCCTCGCTGAAAATCAGCCTTGTTATGGCTCTGGTACGTCTATAAAGATTGTTCATTTCATATAAAACAGCTACCTGCACTGAAAGGCCTGAAAGGAAGAATGATGCTGGTTATAAATATAGAGGAAAATCTATTTGTCTGCCCCTTCGTGCTGTTAGCAAGTCACACGATGCAGCCCTTCTGCTGTTCCTAGGCGGCAGGGGGAGTTTCCCATGGCCACCTTTTGCTTTCATCTTCCGGCCTGGACCGAAGCACATCATCTCTCTTTGTCATATGAGATAAAGCAATGAAGTGTGACCAGTGCCACTGCATTGCACTCTGCCCACCAGGAGCACGTTAATGATAATGAAAAACTATACTGCACCACATTTAAACTAAATGTGAGCGTAAGGCTGTCTGTTGGCAGACTGGTATAACAGTTAATGTCATAAAAGATAAATAGAAATTATTAGAATTGGCTTGGAAGGGATTTTTTATAGAGCCAGGGTTGTATTCCTTTAAAGATACATTATCAGACTGTTAAATCTAATTTCAGACTACTGGGCAATTAAAATGATTAACATTCTTTACTCATATAGTTCGATTCATTAAAGTTTTAAACATCCTTTACACACTATTTATGTTGAAAATAGAGAAATAGCATGTTAAGATGTCTTGGATCATTAATCATTCAAATTTGCTGTATGACTACTTACTCACTGTGGTGCTAGGGTTTTGAGAATTTACAAACCCGGTTTGGAAAGCATGAACAAAGGCAGTTCCGCCCACCTCTTCTGTGTCCAGCAGACCTTGGGTACACCCAAGCCCTTTGTGTTTCCAAGAAAAGTCAGGCAGAAAATTCCTTAGAGATTCTTTTAAAAGTTATTCTGCCCAGGGGCTTGTACGAGTCGTAGCTGTCTTCACCTGGGGGCTTGCTCCCTCTTTGATGTTTGAAGGTAACAGGAACTCCACATATAAAGTCTTGTGTACTGGAATGAAAATATACTCCGAGTCTGGCACTTAGTTTTCAAGTGTGTGGTAGAATTTTGTGTTATCCACTGACAAAGCAGGTTATTAGACGTTTATGAGAAGAATTCTTTAGGCTAGAAAATGCTACCGTTAGTTGGAGGTGAAACACCCACTTCCATTCGTTGTTGGCATTTGGAACAACCTCTGAAACAGTCATAAAAACCAGGGAACAGTAGTGAGAAGACAATTATAAACCTTGTATTAATGCTGATCTTTTGAAAATACTAAGTCTACGGGGATTTTAGTGTTTTGAAACACCTTGTTTTCATTCCTGTACCTACTGAAAATCATAGAATCAGAGAATGATTTGGGTTGGAAGGGACCAAAAAAATCATCCAACCCTCAAATGTCTAAGCCTTTTCAAAAGAAAGGCTATAAATGTCATTGAGCAGTTGGATATAATCTGGGCTGTGACCCCATATTCTGGGAAGTCAGAATATTGTGTTTTGCAGTCCCTGGGAGCAAGAGTAGAACCTGTGGCCCACGAACTTCGTCATATGGCACCAGGTGAGGGAATCTCAATATTTGCGCGTCAGAAGTTCAAAGAAGCACGTAGGGCTGCGGGAATCGTGCTGCCTGTGCTACTGAATATCCTGGTTTTTGGAGAGGCCGTAGGCTGAACAAGTGTGGTCATTACTCTTTCTCTGGCATTATTAGTAAGAGGAAGAGGTAATTATAATTAGCCTCTTTGAAATCACCCAGGGGCTCAGCTGATATGTCAAAAATGTAGATGGTATTAAACGCGACGACGCAGCGCTATTTTCCTAGCTGGAAGCAGCAGTGCTGTATTTAGTGTGCAAGGGTCTTTCAATTTGAGAATATCAGGGGAGTATTCAGGCTCCCTCCTAGATGCCTATTTGAGGAGCCACGTGCTCCCTGGGCAGACAGTGGAGAAGTGGCTGCCCAGTTTAGGTGTTCTGGATTAGGCCCGGTTTTGTTACAGGTTTGCTGAGCGTAATTCACTCCCTGCAACAGGTTGCCCAAATCCCGTTAGAGACAACTGCAGCAATCCTAGGATTGTTAGTAACTGATGTACCGACAACAAATGTGTGCCCAGCCAAGTGAGATCTGCAGTATAAGAGCGTCACTGGCTGTAGAGGATCCTGGAAGAGGCCATTCCTTAACGCTTTGGTTTGCCGGTTCCTGCCTTCATTCCTCTGCTCTTATTCTCTGGGTAAGACGGCGTGACACAACGAGTGTCTCTGCAGAACCCAACCACGCTGTTTTACAGTGCTGTACCCGGTGTGGTTCTAGATAATAAAGGGAATTGTCAGCCTCTGTCAGTGAGGATGTTTCTAATACTCTTCCGTCATTCATTTCAAGAGCAAGACGAGCAGAGCCTTTCCCTTGAGAGACTTGACAGCTGTTTTCATCCCCGCGATGCTGTGAGCTCCTGCTGACTTTAGGGAACAGAAATCCCGGAGGTACTCCTGAATTCCATGTCAGTGTACGATGCTCTGAGCCAGCCCACCAGCCCCGGCCTACAGAGGCGTTACCTTGTCGCAGGCTAAGGCTGATAATCAATGGCCATTTCAATGAGTATTCGGATGATACTGCTTTCAAACAATCGGCTTAACGTTTTTGCTACCCTAAATCCAGATGGAGGGAAGCAAGGTGAAATAGTCCCCTTAACTATGAGATCGCTACCGTCTTCTTGCTGCCGACAGCTCTGTCCTATGTCTGTATCTTATTTCGAACCCTGGAATTTCAGCATATTTGGAATCTTTTTGGCGTCATTTTGGTGTTCGTAATTCCTGCCTCCTCCTTCCAAACTTTCCTTGTAAACTTGGACAGCAGAAGATGGGATGAGGGAGGGAATCTAAAGGACTGGAAAGGACCTTGCTATGCATGTTAGAATAGGGAGAAAAGGAAATGCTCCCATTGCATTGGTTTTATACACCAGTATCCATCATTTTGATTTGTGACAGGTTTGGTTTTCGAGTTGACTCAGCTGTGTTTGTTCACGTAGTATTAGTACGGATTCTGATGCTCTGAGTATCTTTGCCCAAGCTGAGCTGTCCTGAGGGTTCCTGAATGTGTGTCCCTATGGGGCTGCAGATGAGATCTGCTCAAAAGATCAGTCAGAAGAATATACTGAGCTGAAAATATAAACCCAAACCCCCACAAAACCTCACAGTATTCAATGAAATACAGAATACAAAATTTAATCCACGGCTCTGCCTTTTCTGTTTTTCTAATAATCAGTGTTACGTAACATGGGAATGACTTGTGTTGTTGGTGTATCCGGGAAAGGATTTTTCGTTTGAGTTTTTTTAGACTTCTTATACCTCCCATTGATTTTGATTATTTACTGTTTGACAAGGGGAACACAGGCAGCCCATGCTGTGCGAAAGATCAGAGGTGCCTTTGTTCCTCAAGGCTATTGCCTTCTTTAATTCTTCAGCGTAGAATCAGTGAACTGATTGCATTTTCTTCTATTTGACACTTTATATTTCACATTTCTTCATCAAACCATTGTAACTTGCTCTCTTTTAGAGCAAGCTGCTATGAGAACATAGCCTTTTTTTCTTGGCCATGATTAGAACCCTTTGCCGACTTGTAACAGCAACTTTCAGTCACTGGGCCTGATTAATTGTCTTTCAGTTTAACTGTTGGAGTTGGGTATCTTGCTAATCCAGTTTCTGTACTTCTTTGTGGTGCTGTTATATCTAGTTGATATTTAATCATCACGTGATGTGACTTGAGGGCAGTTATTCTTTGAATCGCTTCGACTAGGATAGCCTTACAGGCATAAAGGCAGTTTTAGCTGCAAACACTGTGTGGCGAATATGAAAGTACACAGCAATGCTAAAACATTTGCAAATGCAAACAAACCGATGAAGGTACAACCTTTTTGGGTGTTTAGTTGTGTGTCTGCATTTTTGAGAACCAGCTCAATGGACAGAGATGTTTTACAATGGTGGGAACGAAGCCAAGGGATGTGAGAGTTCAGAGTCCTGCTGCTTTCTAAGTGATTCCCTTTCTATTAGAAAATAGTTCATGTCAGTATCTAAAATAGAAAAAACCCACAAGTTAGTTCTGTCAGACCTTACTTTAGGTCATGGTTCCAAATATTTTGATCAAATAGGCTTCTCTCTCCTTTTCTCCATTGTAAGATATGCTCTATAGTGTATATTTCCAGTGACTAATGTTTGTGCTGGGAGCCTCTGTAGATGAAAACTTGGGTGATGTTAGATCAAAGCCTCCATAATTTCATAATTTCTTTCTGAAGAAATGCTTGTTTTCAGCTGTAGTTGGCATCACTCTAAATGAATCAGTAAAATGGGATGATCTCAGCTCATATAAATAATAGCAGCCTTCTCCTGTTAGAAAAGCCTTTCTTCTGGAAAAGCCAGTTGTCCCACATTAATGCACTTCTAATCAAAACCACTAAGCCCCATATGGTATTTTTTAACACATTTGAGAACTCTAGTTAAGACAGAGTTCTAAAAGTACTGGAAACCAAAGTTCATTGTTATTCAACTCTCGAGACTGAACAAAGGGTAAACCCTTGTGTTTCTCTGTTATCCTGTGTAGTAGTTTTATAGTACTGGGTCTCATCCTCTTTCCTCCTCTGCTTTCTGTGAAATGGCCTTCATGTTTCCATATTGCAAGGTTTGTGTTCTCTCTCCCTCTTAAATGTAATAAGAAAAAAATTCCTGAGGCATAAACAAAACCAAGAGTGGAGCATCCCAGAATACCGAGGGATGATGAGGATGGAAATCCAGGATAGTTCAGACTAAAGAAGTACTAGAGCTTAAGCTAGAGCTTGCCTATAGTAATGCTGCTTGAAAAAAATTTGCTTTCATTTTTGTGAAAAAGTATCTTAAAAGAAACTTTTATAGGCCATTTTTTTCTTTTGATTGTTAAAACAATGGTGTCTACTTCCTCTGAGTCATTATTAATTGATTTGCCTGAATGCCAGACTAAGTTAGAAAACAAACGTATATTACTATAGCCAATACTGTATATTATCTAAAATATCTTATGTTGTGGAGGCCCTTCAAGATCTAAGTGAATAAACCCTCCCACCTCTGCATTTCAGGTTTAATGCTGATTTTTTTACTAGTTTAAAGCAGATCTTTTAGCACAAATAGCACTAAAATATACAACTAAAATACACAACTAAAATATAAAATGTTAACAAGGCGCTTTCGAGAATTTTCCTGGTTTTCATCACAGACTCGTGTAAGAGCATAGCTTGGCAGGTCAACTTGTCGAACCGCTGACCCCAGGCAGGGTCATGGGGTGGCTCAGGACCACATCCCGTTCCGTTTTGCGTATCTTTGAGGATGGAGATCGCACGGCTTTGTTGGATCCTTGTTCCCATATTTGACCACCCTCCGCTTAAGTAAGTAAATAAATAATTTATAATAACATTTTCCCACATTGCAGCTTGTATTCCAGAGATGTGGAAGCCTGGGGGTAGATTTTTCTAGTAAAAGCAGAGTCAAAAATGCTCAGAATCTTGACTCCCTCTTTGTCCGTAGGTCTCCTGCACCCTTTTATCAGTGAGCCCACATTTTCTTTAGCCTTCCTTCTGTTGCTGTTGTACTTAAGGAAACCCTTCCTGTTTTTCCTGACATGCCTCACAAGTTTTGGTTTGACTTTCCTCATTCCATCCCTGCATTCTTGGGCAGTGTCTCTACTCGCTAGCCCATTCCCAGTTTCAGCTTCTGTTTGCTTCCTTCCCACAGTGGCAGAAGCTCCTTGTTCGTTCATGCTGGCTTTCAGCCACGCTTGCTCAAATTCCTGCATGTTGGAATGGACCTCTCTGGGCTTTAGGGAGGTTTTGCATGACAAAAAAATTCAAGAAGGAGGGGGGGAAAAAGGAAAATTAAAAATATTAGTTTCCAGTTCTTGCCTGGCAATTACAAGGTAAGCAAATACAGGGTTTTTTTTATATTATGTTAGGAAGAAAAACTGCCCTTAATGGCAAATTTGGCAACAGCAAAAGGAGTGAGGGGGAATGGGGAGTGGTAATGAAAGGGTTTCATTTCAGCTCGCACCGTTCAGAGCTTAAGGAAAACGGAGATAAAATGATGAATTCTGTCTCGAGGACCTACGGTTCAGCTCTTCTTCCTATGAGCCTTGTGCAGAGTCGTTATCTCGCTGACAAAACAGTTCTGTGTTACTTCATTCTACTGAACAACTTTTCCATCAGAATTTTTACATCTATTTTTAATCAGAAGTTTGAAATTAACCACCAGGCCCCGCACGCTGCTTTTACAGAGACTTGTATCCATTTCAGGGGAGGATAGAGCTCGCCCTCTACCTGAGTGTGCGCTTTTAAATAGGCTGGAACATTCAGGATGGAAAAAGACCTTATCAGAGGCGTGCTTAGAAAGACTTACCTACCTGGAGTTACTGTTCAGCACACCTGGAGTGTCTTTCGGCTCATGCGAGGCTGCGTCCCGCAGTGTCAGTGCCAAATGGCTGTTCCAGGAGGACAGCAGAAGCTAGAAATTTAGTTAGAACGTGTTCACACGCGGGAGGGGAACCCAGTGTGCCAATGCGCTTCCTCTACTTAAATTGTGCCTCTGACCTGCAGCGCTCTCCGCTGAAGCGCCGCTGTGACATTACTCGAATGACATTTTGTCGTTTGCTGAACGTTAACCTGCAAAAATGCTACCTTTGCTCCTTTGCTTTGAGACAGGATGACGTGCGCTGCAGCCCCCGCTTGTTGGGGGCTAGTTTTATGCTCCTTTCCTGACAGACAGGATTCCAACAGCACCATATGTCAAAAACTCCAACCAATTCCAGTCATGTACCGGCACCGTCCAGCTGTCATAGCTATAATTATTGAAACTAAAGCCCAGAGAAGTTTGTAGTTTTGGAAACGCTCTGGTCTCCTTAGATCTTTACTACTGATGTTATAGCTGATTAGGACCCTGCCAGCCTTCTGTTGGTCTCTTGAAAACTGCTGTAATTCTCATTCATCATGGAAGCTTACCAGCTGCTCCAGAGCCATCCCCTCAAATGTGGTGCTTGATGTTGTACTTCGCTGTTGTCCTGACCTTGATACTCTGGATGTTCAAACCAAGGCTGCTTATTATGTTGGAGCTGGTACAAAAGGATCCAGTTAACTGCGTTCTGCGCTGAAAAATGAAAGCGTTTCTGTGTAGGAACGTGGTGTCGCTGTGAAGGCTCCTGCTAACCCGTGCTCGTTTCTCAGCCATCCTGCGATGTTTTCATGACCGTTGCAGGTGAGGGAGTGAGAGGCAGCGACCTCCTGTCAGGCTGACAGCGAGCTTTTGCCAGGACTGTCTGTATTCTCTCTGCTAAGAGACAAAAGCCACTCCTGCAGGCAGAGTTTTGAGCTTTTCCATTCACTTTTGTCGCTTTGATCCAAATGTAATGAAGTTTCACCTCTTGTAATTCCTTTGAAACTTTGCTCTGGGTACAGAGTTCAGCTATTTATTGTATTTTTTTTTGCCTATTAAAATCTTAAAGTAGAAAGTTTATCGATCTCGAGATGTTTATAAGTTTTAAGGTTTTTGACACAGACTGCATTCGTATCCATTGCAGTGTGGCATTTGTGTAGCCCATAAAGCAGCACCTTTTTAGCCAGCATTTTGACATCATGGTTTTTTTTTTTTCCCTCCAGGAATCAGCCCCTCTTTACCCATTGCGGTAGCCTGACTGGTAATTGTGCTTTTCTGGTTTGTTCATTTACAGAGTTCATTCACTTTGTTCATTCACAGGGGCATTTTTTAATTCTAAATATATGAAAGCTTTTAAATTTAAATAAACCCCATGTAATTCACATGACTTATATTTTGATCAGGTAGGAACTTGTAATTGAGTACCTAGACTCCAATATACTGCTTTCAACCTGGATTTCCTAAACTCTTTTGAGATGCTAGGTAAGAAAATGTCAATATATTTAAAGAAGGAATGTTTTATTGATGAGGAGAGATCTTAAACTGTGAAAAACCAGAGTGAGTTTGAATTCTTAGACTGGAACAGCTGACTAATTTGATGAAAGAAATGAAAGAGGGACATTTGTTGAACATATTCTTTAGCACTGTCTTTTAATAATGAAAAAAACTATTTCCACAAAAGTGATCACCAAAAAAAGGTGGAATTTGATATTGCTGGTGAGAAAGCTCGGAATGACTTTGAATATTGGAAGAAAATCAAGTGTGTTCATGCAGATCACTGGCTCCCATTTACAGGCAGCAAGATGTAGATTTAAAAAACAGACTAGATTTTTTGGAATACACGTAAGAAATTATCCCTAATGAAAAACAAAACTTTCTCTTACCTATGGTTAATTCATAGTTTTAAGATACCTTTTTAATGGCCAGATTGTGGAAGAATTAAGATATTTGGTCAAATGGATCCTAATGTCCTCATTGTTTTCCAAATCTCCAGATGCAGGATCTTGTGTTTTCTCCCTAACTTAGCTCTTGGCCATAACCAGAGGTCATTAACTTCAGGACAACTGATGGCACCTGACCCTGCTTTTGGAACTCTTGGTATTCTTCCTTAAAGTGAGCTGAATAATAGGTGAAATGTGGTTGTTCAGTAGGAGACCGAAGGAGAGTAAAAAGGGAGTCATCAGTCAAAGAGCTCAATACAACTGGATGACCCAAGACACGGAAAGAAAGTAAACAGAAATACAACTGGAGAAGCGATCAGCATAAAAGCAGCAGAGGGATGTGTAAAGAGAAACATGACATAAGGATTGTCGACACGCTAGAGGGGAAGGTACACCATTCAGAGGGATCCGGACAGGCTGGTGAGGTGGGGCCTGTGCAAACCTCAGGAAGTTCAACAAGGTGAGGTGCAAGGTCCTGCACCTTGGTCAGGGCAATCCCAAACACAGTTACCGGCTGGGCGGAGAATGGATTGAGATTATCCCTGAGGAGAAGGACTTTAAGGATGCTTGTAGATGAGAAGCTCAGCGTGACCCAGAAATATGCCCTTGCAGCCCAGGAACCCAGCCGAATCCTGGGCTGCATCCGATTCTCCCCCTCTAGTCTGCTCTCATGGGACCTCAGCTGGAGTCCTGTGTTCAGCTCTGGAGTCTCAGCACAGGAAGGATGTGGATCCGTTGGAGCGGATCCAGAGGAGGCCGCAAAGATGATCCGAGGGCTGGAGCACCTCTGCTATGAGGACAGGCTGGGAGAGTTGGCGTTGTTCAGCCTGGAGAAGTGAAGGCTCTGGGGAGACCTTAGAGCAGCCTCGCAGTGCTGAAAGGGGGTCTAAAATCTTTGAGCAACCTGATCTTATGGAAGCTATCCCCCTGCAGGGAGTTTGGTCCCTCCCAGCCTATCCTGTGATCACAAAAAAGAGCCAAGTTTGACTTTGAGCTGGTTATGTAGGCAGGGAAAGACAAGCCTGAGCAAACAGTTTAGGACAACAAGCAAACAATAAATGCTGGAAGGAACGTTTTGAAGTGCTGTACAATGTGGGATATAAAATAGATGAAACAGATTTTTATAAGTTTCCCACTAAAAATTCAGGAGAGAATATGTTTTGGAATTCCAAGACATAGGAAAAGACTCAGTAAGAAGCTTTAAAGATAAAGGTGAAAGCATAGGTTCAGGGCTCTGGCTGGCATGAGTAAAACACAACCTGTTCAGAACAACAAGAGTGACACAAACCCTCCAGGACTGAGTGAGTAGGGAGAAGTGAAAAGAATACAGAGCTACTTCAGGAAATAATAAGGAAGAGATACTTAGAGAATGTATGTGAAAGATAAAACAGATATTTTTGTGGTATTTATATTAGGACGGAAGTTGGTGTAGTTCCAATATAGCTGCATCTACTAAAATCTTTCATAGTCTTGAAAATCTGTTTAGCAAGTTATCTGGCACAAATGACATTTTTTTTGGAGCTTATGGCCACCAAAAATCTTAATTAAACTAATAGAAAACATTTACAGGAAGTCATAAATGGTGCTTGGAGAAGAAGCCAATAGAATGGATTTCCATCATGATGGGAGTGAGACAAGCCTGGTTGCTGTTACTGCCTTTGTTCACTTTAGAGTTGGTTTTGAATTCAAAGATGAAGAGGGAGGGAGGGAGAATCAAATTGTGTAAGAAGACTGAAAGAGAACCGGCTTCTCGGAGGGTATTCCTCTTACGGCTTCATTAAAGAACCATCAGAGGTTCCTCAGAGAAACTGAGGGCAGTAAACAGAAAATCAGACTGAGGTTCAGCATCCAGAGATAAGACACGAAGTTTGAGACAACTTAAAAGGGGCTGTTAAAAGGCAGTTTGAGGAATTTCAGATAACTGTTCCTTTCCTTTTGCTTCTCGTTTGATAACGGTGCTATTTCTCCTTACCAAACCAGGTCTCTTGCTTCAGTAAAGTTATCTTCAATATAAACTTTTTCCAACGGGAGTGTGTGGGAAGCAGCACTCTGGAAAGCTGTGGGCAGAGCTTTCATAGCTAATCTGAAGGATCTGAGCAGTTCTTAAGCAATCTGGAGAGGCCGACTGAGCCGAGAGTGCTCTTCCAACCGATGGCTAAGGTACTGCTGCTCGTTCGTAACCAGGCTGAACGCAGCTGTTTGTGTTGGAAGGTTCTCAGTGATGTAGATGTCAAGTTCTTTTCCCTTTTGTTAGATCCAACACTTGGGGAAATTCCCTGACCCTCTTAGATCCGTGTAAATGATTGTCAAGTGGCCACTTTGCGTCTGCTGTGTGGAATCTGGGGGGGTGGGGGCTTCTAATGTGATTTAAGTAAAGTCGGAAACAATTGTAAAAAGGGATTTGGGTGGTTAGAGGTGTATTTCTTGTCTTCCTGGAAGAGCTGGAGATCTTGTAGGACATGCCTAATTCTCTGTAATTACATGGTATTGTCAGAGCAAGCAAACACAAAGCTTGCTAGAGCAATCCTATACATTGGGGCAGGAGCGCTGCAAAGGAGTTCCAGTAGGGAGCTCGCTGGCCCACCCAGTACCGTTGAGTCAGCTGTGGAACCTCTGATTGCATGCAAGGGATAAATGAGGGATTTCTCTGACCTGTTGAGTTATTGCACCTGTGCTGACTGGGGCACAGTACCCAGCTCTCCTGGGATGCAATAGAATTATGATTGTTTAACAAAGATTTTATTTGCTTTTTAATTAGTTTTAAAACTTGAAAAAAATCTGCTATATAAAAATGTTGAATTTTCACTTTTAGACTGAAGAGCTGGCACGCAATGAAAACCTTGTTCTTACCTGATACTTTGAAAATTATTAAAGGACAATAATGCTTTTATGCACTTCTTATAAAGTTTTAAGAGAACATAGCAACAGTCGTATAATTACAAGGGTGGGTTTAAACCAATCTGCTTTGTTGGGAAGAATTGTTACTTTAGTCTGATTTCATAATGACTTTAATGTTGATATAGTTGCAGTTTTTTTATAATATTTGTTCATAAGAAGTTACTTCCTTTTTTCCCATTGACTGAGAGTGAGGTGCAGCAGAATGCTAGGCAGAACCATGCCGAACTTTTTTATCATTATTGCTATTATTGCTGTTTATTACAATAATGTACTTTAAATTTACAGCCTTGAGTGTCACTGGTATCTGAGACTACGTGTAGCTATACATGCCTAATTATTTGTGGAAGGCATTAGTATTGTAAATACAGCTTATCTTTGTTATGAGAGTGGCATTAATAACAGAATTTCATAAATGCCAGCGTACAATACAATAATTTCAAGGCTCTCTGAAAATATGGTGTATTGTAGCAAAAGATGTTCACAAACGCGTGTTGTGTGTGTGATGGGGAGGGGGAGGAGGGCTGTTTTGTGCTTAGAATGCTTTCTGATGCATAAATATTAGCATTAAATAATTTTGAATACCTTGTTTCCTAAAAAGATTAGTAGCTCTTCTCTATGTGATAAATTGTGCAAGAGTTATTGTTCATACCAGTCTTCATACTGTATTATTCTGTGTGGCTTTAAATAACCAAGTCCAAATTATGCTCGGCAAGCTGTTGGGAAAGCTTGGAGGAATCTCAGAGCTGAAGGGCCGGTTTTGTGCCCTGACTCACATCCTGTGCAAATGCACTGACTTTGTGCTGCCTATAAAGGATATAAGAGGGTAAAGGATTTAATCTGCAACATTTGCTTTTGACTTAGTTTGATTCTATTTTTTTCCTTACTTTTGATTCCGTTCTAATATAGAGGAATTGTGCCCAGGAATTGCTTGTTCTTTCGATAGCAGCCTTTTTCCCTCTGTTACTTGGTATCTCAAATTTAATACGAAACTAATATAAAAAAGAAATCCAAACACAGCTCATTTAGAATTACAAATATTGCGCAATAATGTATATACTTTTTATATAATTGCATCAGGAACAGTGTGGCCAGCGGGACTAGAGAGGTCATCATCCCCTTATACTCGGCACTGGTCAGGCCACACCTTGAGTGTTGTGTCCAGTTCTGGGCCCTCAGATTAAGAAGGATGTGGAGATGCTGGAGTGTGTCCAGAGGAGGGCGACGAGGATGGGGAAGGGGCTGGAGCACAAGCCCTATGAGGAGCGACTGAGGGAGCTGGGGTTGTTTAGCCTGGAGGAGGCTCAGGGGAGACCTTGTTGCTCTCTACAACTGCCTGAAAGGAGGTTGTAGTCAGGCAGGGGTTGGACTCTTCTCTCAGGTGACCGGCGACAGAACAAGAGGACACGGTCTCAAGCTTCGCCAGGGGAGGTTTAGGCTTGACATTAGGAAGAAGTTCTTTACTGAGAGGACAATTGTTCATTGGAATGCGCTGTGTAGGGAGGTGATGGAGTCACCATCCCTGGAGGTGTTCAAAGAGAATTTGGATGAGGCACTTAGTGCCATGGTGTAGTTGACAAGTAGAAGTAGGTGTTGGGTCATAGGTTGAACTCAATGATCTCAAAGGTCTTTTCCAACCTTACGATACTGTGATAATATACTCATTATCTCATTGTGGCCATATGTTTGTTTCCTCACATGAGTAAGTACATACCAGTTACTTTTTCTGTCCAGTTGGGCTGTCTCGTCTTGGTGAGACTTTTTGCTGTCCATGTTGCTCTAATTTCAGAAGAGATCCCACTTGCTGTTCTTCGTGTAAAATTATGGGCACTGAGGAGGCAGGCCGTGTAAATACGGTTTCACCCAATGTGGTTTGAGTCACCAAAGATCCAGCCACCTCTTGGCAAGTATGTGCATCATTTTACATTTCTCCCTCTCTTCTGATTGTCTACGAGTGGCTTGTGCTAGAAAATAGGGAGACTGAATCGCAGAATCATAGAATTGGTTGGGAAAGACCTTTGAGAGTCCAGCCGCACCTGTCCACTACTCAGCCACATCCCTGAGCACCTCATCTACCCATCTTTTAAACACCTCCTGGGGCGGTGACTCCACCACCTAAAGGGTTCTTTGGAAATATCAGAGTCATCTCACTGTATTTAGATATTTTCATCTCATTTTGTTCCTGCGGCAGAAAAACCTCAGCTTCTGAGTGTTGTTGTGTGATTGGCGGAAAGTGACAAAAGCAAAGGCACTCAGACATAGACCTGGTATTAATTCAAGCTGTGCAAATAACACACCAGGTGAAACGTGGCCTGAGCAGCTTCCGCTGAGTTTTAAGGACAAGGCAAAGAATTCCACTTTTTCTAATGATTTTAGGGAAAAAGTATTTTGTAAAAGCATCCGCCTTACGGTAATTAGACCCAAGTCTGTTTGGTAAGGAGAGTTTGAGGCCAGATGCTGCATTTGTCTTTTTTGCTGTCCCACCACAGATCTGGTGTGTTTTCACTGAGATGGGTGGGACTGGTCTAGCTCGTGGTGTGGGAGTGGAATTTGTGAACAGGTCCTTCTGAATGATTCTCTTATTAGTCCACGTGCCGTACTGCCACAGCCAACGATCCTCTGCGTTATTGATTCCTACAAGGACAATACTACTACAATTTCAATGGGAAAAGCAAACCACACATGAAATGTAGCTGCTGTCCAGTCCACAGATCCTCCTATTGTGATTTTCAAGTGAGGAAGATGCTCATCCCTACTCAATTACTATACCTGAAATAAAAATGTTAGCTGACTGGATAGTAAAGTTTTCTGCCTTCTTACAAAGTTAGAGAAGAAGGTGTCAATGAGAACTCCCATGGAGACTTTCTTCAGGTACGAGAAAGTTTAAGCCTTGTGTAGGAAAGCCATGAAAAAAGGCAGGAGGGGTGAAAGCAATGAGGAAGAAATGTTTTCCTGTGAGGGTGGGGAGACCCTGGCCCAGGGTGCCCAGAGCAGTGGTGGCTGCCCCATCCCTGGAGGTGTCCAAGGCCAGGCTGGATGGGGCTTGGAGCTCCCTGATCCAGTGGGAGGTGTCCCTGCCCGTGACAAGGGGGTGGGCTTTGAGGTCCATTCCAACCCAAACCATGCTATGATGCTTCTATGAAATTTACCCCAATTCCAACCCACCGTTAGTAAGTGCCTTGTTTCTGTTTCCTTACACAAAGTTTTTGAAACTTACTCCTGTGCAAGCAGAATTTTCAAAAGATCCTTTAAGGAAGATGTTATCTGTGCTGGCATATGGAGAATTTATAATTTCAGCAAGTGATAAATAGCAGAGACCCTCTCATGGTAGCATATGATGCGTTTAACTTGTGTTATGAAATCTGCCTCTATATCTGGCAATAACTTCAAATTTCCTGAGGTCTCTGTTTAAACTGTAACAGAACTCCCAGGCACAAACTGTCACGGAAGGGGAGCTGCAGTTATGCTCTGTTATGCTTAGGTAAAAGATATTAACAGAATATTTTAATTGTTTAGGCAGACTAGATGTGAAGTGATGATGTGTTCAGTTTCGAAAGTAGTCTTAGCGTTTGCTTTTGTGTTACAGACGGATGCTCCGTCGCGCCCTCTCGTCTCTGTCTCCAAAGACGTTGTCTGATGTGTTTCTAAAATGTGTTCTATCTCGTGCCGATAACTGGCACCGATTCTGCTGGACCAAATTTTTTACTGCTAATGTTTTTTAGCATTAATTACCGACTGTGTGAGGAGCTGTGGTTCCTTTCCCCCTCTAGAAGCTCCGCTTTGTTATGAAAAACTAATCTATTTCAAATTATGGTTTTCAGGAAGGATTGCAGTCCTCCCACTTGACCATCTCGCCTCTAACCAAGTATTCGACTTGCAGGTCTTTTAAAAAAGGTGGTTATGAAGCTTTTTGGTCTTTTCCCCTTGGAGTATGAACGGAATGTCCCGTTTGTGGGGTTTATGGATGATTCTTGCACAACTGGAAGGAGCGTAACGTTGGTCACTGGTGAAGATAAGGAAGGCTTTTTGATTTAGAATAGATAGAACGAAAAAATTTGTTACTGTGAGGGTGGGGAGGCCCTGGCCCAGGGTGCCCAGAGCAGTGGTGGCTGCCCCATCCCTGGAGGTGTCCAAGGCCAGGTTGGATGGGGCTTGGAGCCCCCTGACCCACTGGGAGGTGTCCCTGCCCATGGCAGGGGGTGGCACTGGATGGGCTTTGAGGTCCCTTCCAACCCAAACCGTTTTGTGATGATTCCATGTATTTAAACCACAAACATCCAACAGTGCAGCCTCTTTGTGACACAATACCTGCAGGTAGAGTTTGCTTTGCTGGACGTATCGGCTGGAGTATGGTGACAATCCTCTGTGTTGTGGTACCACCTCCTGTAGGGTGACCTGACCCAGGGCGAGCTCTGGCTGCCCACACTCGTGCTCGCAGGTTGTACCCAGACATGAGGAAAAATGAGTGGGTTTTCCATAAAAAACCCAATGCATCTCAGCTATTGGGGCATTGTTACTGAGCACTGTGTACTGCGTTGCCCCCTAAAGAAGCCGCCTCTTAATTTGTCTGAATTAATTGAACAATAAAAGCAGCTTAAAGGGTGTTTTCTGTCAGGAAGCCCAGCCCCTTGTGTAGCCCTAAGTCTGTAAAAGTTTTTACGTGTTCTATAAGATTATATAAATTTCCTTTCAAACCTGGGGTGGTACGCCAAGCTTTAAAATGAGAAAGTGAATTTTTATAGCCTTATAATGGAAAGGTACACCTGAATTGTCACAAGTGACTTAAATAATATAGGAAAAATGAAGTAAATAATGAAATTAGAAAATTACATTTTATTCTAGTGAGTCCTTAGAAAACAGCATTTTAACTTAAAGTGTAGCAAATGAAGATTTTTAGTTAGCTGTGTTGATTCTTTGCCACCTTTCTCTTTTCTGCTTTTTAACAACTCCCCCTCCCCAAACATTTTTTTGGTGAAAGCTGTTTTTCTCATATTATTTTTTTCCAAGACAAGCACTCAGTACCTGGACTTTTGAACAAGTGCTTTATTCTTGAAAATTAAAATAAAGTATTTTCATGTAATCATTAAATTTTGTTGTGAAACTTCACAGCAGCTATATTAAACGATAAGAATTACTACTATTTTGAAATTCCGAACATCTTATAATTAGACCAGCCTTTAAGAAATATTCAGAGTTAAGGCACATTAGAATGTATTCCACAACATGGAGACAGCCCTGACAAAGAAACATTATTCTTAGATTTACAATTAATTACCCTTATGTCTATACCTTGCATTCAATTTGCATATCTTAAAAGTGCTGTAAATTTCATAGCACTCCCTTGTTATTTAAGATCACTCCGCTTTAGTAAAAGTTTCTACAGTGATAACTTTCTCTTGATTATGTAGTCGTGAGGTCAATAAATCTGGCTTTGCTTTGCTCTGCGATGTTATAATTTTTCTTTTTTTGTGTGTTTTTCATTATTTTGCTCCGTGTTCCTCCTGCCCTCTCATTTATAATCCCCCGAAGAACCAGCAGATAGAGAAGTCTGGCCAGAAGACGAAGTGAGTGGTCAGATTCTCAGATGTTATCTTTTTCCCAGAACGCACTGGTACTGGGTGTCTGACATGTTCTATACATCTTTCTGGTGTCAACCTCATTAAACAAATACAACTTGATGTATAGCTCTCAAGATATGAAATTTCATGCAATGAATTTGCAATATTCCGGTTTGCGTTCTTCCTTTTCCTCCTCCTTTCTGTTCTGCTCCAGGGGTAGTTTTCTACGTTTCTGATTTCTAGCGTAATTTTGAAATGGTGACTGTTGATAATTTTGTGCTCTGATATCAATGCTTTTTCAGTATTTAACGAAATATCCGTGTTTTATGTTCACAACTTGATGTTTCCTACTTTCTAAACAAGGAATCCCCACTGCTGGGTAAGATGAGATCTACCATTCAGAAAGCAGCTCAGTACGTTTACTTTGGTCGGATACGTGTATGGATTTTCTCCAAATATTAGACGTATCTGTCTCAACATGTTCCTTGTAAATGCCGTAGTCTTCTATGGGTAATTATGTGCTAGAACTGTGTTTTATGGCCTAATTCAAGGATAACACAATATCTTGTAAGCCAGAAGGATGTTGAGCACTTTACCAGAATAGTAAATATTGCTTTCATCCTTTTTTTTTTCTTTTCCTTTTTTCACCTTTGTCTTAAAATAATTTAAAAAAGAAATATATTTTCAAACCAAAATAAACCCTGTTTAATGAGACTATATATTATTTACAGAAAAATGCCACTAAACTCAATTAGTCCTGGTCTCACCACTGGGTAGAACTGAAGTTGTTGAATTTTTTTAAATGTAGTTCACTGAAGTAATTTACTGAATCTAGGGCAATATTCTATTTTTAATCAAGTTTAAAAGTATAATGTATGAGGAAACAGCAACACGCACTATAGATTTTTGTAGATGCACCGTTGTAAAAAATGCACAAATGCATAAAGTTTATGCCCAAGTTCTTTTACTAAGAAAAATTGTTTGAAAGTTATTATAAACGGGTAATTCCTTCTTGCTGCCCCTCTGTGTTATTAATTGGTAGCTTATTAGAGTTATTTTAAAAGTTATTATTACAGTCTTTTTCATTTAATATTTCACTACACAACACGACTGTTTAAAACCAATTTGCTGGGTAACAGCAGCCATCCAAAACGTTGTCTGTTGCTCAAACGTGGAAATAATGAAGGAAAGGAAAGCAGAGCTGTTGTATTACAGGAACAACTGGCTGTGCTTCAGACATTAAGTGAAAACTCAGAATGTGGTATTTTAAACTCTTCCTTATTGAGTGACCCAATCAGCAGGGACTTTAAAGATGAATATATATGTTTTAAAAATGAAAAAATTCTGTTTTTTGCCCTTGGGACAGACAGAATGCTGAAGCTGTGGGAAAGAACCGGGCACAGGATCTACCAAATATATTCATCTCTGCTTCGGAATTTCTCTCAGGCCTTTGAATAGATAAATAGTTTTGAAGATCTAAAATAACTACGTTTATCCTGAGTTTTGTGGCCTGGTACGAGCAAGCGTTGAGTACAGCAGGGCTCAGTTTGATTGTAGTAGTACAGATCTGTTAAAGTGATTTTTAAAAACCGTCCCCAAATTCCAATAACCCTCTTTCAGGGCGTTTAGGACGGCAGTGGAGGTGAGCTGGCCCTCGCGTCCCTTGGCAAAAGTGTGGAAGTGGCAAGAGTTTTTCTAGTCTTATGTCCTATATACATCTGTTAAATTACTCAGAGATCTCATTAAATAAAGCTAATGTACTTGTAAAACAGTAGGGAGAGACAGTATATCATTGTAACTGTTCGAAAGAGCCGTTCTGGCAAGGAGGGAGCCAAGAAGCCTAGGTGTATGCTGGTCAGTGGAGATGTTTCCAGGCCATAAATCTTGGCCCTTTCCTGCCTAGTTATTGTGTATTTCTTTAGGTGAGAGATTGATTGTAGCACTGGAAGATGAATTTGCCCATAGACCCTTTCTTTTTTTTTTCCCCTTTATACTCCTGATGCCTCGCCAAGGTGATAATGCCTTTTTTTTTTTTTTTTTCTTTTCCCTTCCCTGCAATCATTTGTTTCAGATTAAAAGCATGAAACTGCATGGAGAAACACGAGGAAGCTTGTCTCTGCAGTCAGGCAAGGAGGAGGGCATGAAGATGTATAACTGTCCCAGGTGGGAGAAAAGCACGGTCTTCCCCCTCGGGAGTTGTAACGGGTTCGAATGAAGGAGAATGAAATAGGGTAGAATTTGAGAAAGAACCCTGGCGTTGCGTTTTTGTGCATTTTGAGCATGATATTTTGATTTTTTTAAGTGTTGCTGAGTTGTGCTACTAAATTATTCCTTGCCTGCCCATAGCAAATTGTGCAAGAACTGCTTCCGTCCGTGTTCTCTGTTGCCGTTGCCCCCCTACCCGCCTGCCGTTTGTTCCACACGCTGAACGTGGAGGGGGAACAGTTTTCATGAATATATATAGATGCTGAATTTATAAGGATCAATATAGTCACAAATGTTGTACAACATGTCAGGATATCATAAAAAGCAGGCAGTTCTATATAAAATACTAGCTTAATCTTGGAGATTTTAAAGCCTCATTAAAATGTGGATAAAGTCCATATATGGAATGGCAGCATTCAAAAGGTTGAAGTTGTATATCTGTGGCGCAGGATTTTTAACCGTTACATTTGAATGTCAGTCGACTCGTGATCACAGCTGACATTAATACGTAAGAAGTTAAGACAATGAGGTGCACTGGATGTATAACTTAGCTCTGTAGGAGCTGTTGTTTAAGATTTGGCGAGTGACCTGGGTCCTTCATGTGTGTGTTCTAAAACAGAGGTGACGATATGAGCGTCGCAGAGCAATGAATCCTTGTATCACTGGACTTCCAGGCAAACTTTA